>CAUYLG010032097.1:0-10807 GCA_963573385.1 Cacajao melanocephalus
GGGGAAGGAGGGAGGGAGGGAGGGGGAGACGGAGAGGGAGAGGGAGAGAGGAGAGGGAGACGGGAGAGGGGAGAGGGAGAGGTAAGGAAAGGGAGGGGGGAGAGGGGAGAGGGAGATGGAGAAGGAGAGGGAGAGGGAGGGAGGGAGAGGGAAGGAGGGAGGGAGGGAGAGGGGAGAGGGAGAGGGAAGATGGGAGAGGGAGGATGGGAGAGGGAAGGAGGGAGGGAGGGAGAGGGGAGAGGGAGAGGGAGGATGGGAGAGGGAGGGGGAGAGGGGAGAGGGGAGAGGGGAGAGGGACAGGGAGGAAGGAAAAGAAAAAGAGAAAGAAAGGGCCCTCATAAAACTACACAGGCACCAATGAACCGGTGATGGTCTCCAATGCCAATTTTGAGGACTGATATTAATTTTGTTCTACAAAAATAAAAAGAGGCAACACTGTGTTCTATAGCTTGTCCATTTGCTCTGAGTGTCTGGGCTTCCGCAGTTTGTGCTTTCGCCTGGAAACCTGGCCTCTGCTTCCCAGCAGAATGACACATCCTATGCACACAGGTCTGCTACAGTGAAGTCCTGTGGCTGCGGAGACACAGGCACCACCCTGAGCTAACACGGTAGTACGTCCTCGGGGGACCCAGCGGTCAGCTGAATGGCACACTCACCCCTTCTTTATACTGACCACTCTCTAGTGACTCTCCTGTCTTTTGGAGCCTATGATCAAATTTTCCTGGCTTTTCTCCACTTTTTTTTGACGATTCTTTCTGGGTTCTATATGTAGGCTCTTCTCCCTGGCCAACCCCTTCTGCTGGCCCCAGGGCTCCACATTCAGCCCTTCTCTCACACTCCTCCCTCTCACTCTAACCTGTCTGGACTGTCTTATATGGATTATCGGCTTCGCTAATCCCTCACCAGAATCCTAACACCCAAATCTACATCTCCAGTCCAGATCTTTCTCCAGAACCCCAGACCCAAGTTTCCAAATGCCTTTTAGGTGTTGCTCCTGTGAATGTTCTGCAAATACATCAGAATTACTGTGCCTGAAAGTGAACTCATGATCTTCCCTGAGAAACTCATCCCCCAAGCCCGCAAAATATTCCCATTCTAGGTCAATGGCAACACCGTCAACTCGGCCTGCCAAGCCAGAAAACAAGAAGTTTCCCATACCCATCATGCCCCATAATCACATATCCAATCTAGCCTCCGCTATCCTCTCTTGCGTTCATCCACTCCTCTCTGTTGGGTTCAGGCCCTCATAGCGTCTTGTCTTACTTCAGGGATGAAATAGCCAGCCAGAAGATCAACTTTCCACCATCAATTCTACCATCCAGTTATGCTTTCTAGAATACATTTCTGCTCCTGTCCAGTCTCTCCTGCTAAAAGCCTCACATCTTACAGAAGAATGTCCAAGTCATTTGCCAAGCACAGAAACCTTTCATGATCTTGTGGTATCTCCCAAGACTCCTCACAGAGCACCCTACTCTCAAACCACATAAAATGACTTCCCAGAATCAGTCATGACTTTTTACACATTCCTACTCTGTACCTGCTGTTCCCACTGCCTGGCGAACTCCTATTTATACATCGACACCCATTGCAAATATCACTTGCTCCTCCATGAAGTGTTTCCCAACTCTTCACCCCCTTCAGATTTGTCATTCCATCCTCTTTGCTACAAAAATACTTTGAACACAGCTCTCATGCAAAACATATATCAGGCATTTAATGACTTGTACTGTAATGACGTGTTTACACATCTTCCTTCCCAGTCTACTAGGAAAGCCACAGGTCAAGAATGCATATCCCCTACCTAGAATATGCACATGCTCAGATAAGCAGCTCATTAAGTCCCTCGAATTGGAGGAAGGACCAGCTATGTGTGACGCTTCCCCAGGATGCACGCAGATAGGACGTGAGGGGAAGGAAGGAGTTAACGGCTGAACCTTTAAAACTTTATGACTGGTAACCTTGGATTTAAATTTCCGTCTAACACAATTGGCCACTGAGAAAGCATTTTCATCACAAATCCTATTTCCTCCAAGTTTTCTAAAAACATCACCCTATCAGTTTGAATCCTGCAGGCTCTTTCTCAGCCAAAAGGAATTTCCCTTTAAACAAAAACTATTCAGACATTTCCAAGATATGAAATGTGAAAAACCAGGATTTTCCACTCACAGAACTAGGAAACTGTTTGTAGATTTTTTTCCCCAGACTCCTTTTATTTGCCAAGGAGTCTGAAGAGATTTTTTTTTCATAATGTTAAAAAAATGTTTCCTACCTCTGTGCCTCTCTGTTTTTCCATTTTTTATTTTGTCTGGGTTTCACTTAAACAAGTTTTTTTTTTTTTTTTTTTTTTTGAGACGGAGTTACACTCTTCTTGCCCAGGCTAGAGTAGAATGGTGCAATCTCGGCTCACCGCAACCTCTGCCTCCCAGGTTCAATGATTCTCCTGCCTCAGCCTCCAGAGTAGCTGGGATTACAGGCATGTGCCACCACACCCAGATAATTTTGTGTTTTTAGTAGAGACAGGGTTTCTCCATGTTGGTCAGGCTGGTCTCAAACTCCCGACCTCAGGATCCACCTGCCTCGGCCTCCCAAAGTGCTGGGATTACAGGCGTGAGCCACTGCACCTGGCCAAACAAGGTTTTAAGTTAGAAAACAGAGACTACAAAATGCAAAACTGCACCTGCCAATTGAATTGCCCAAACGAAATATGCAATCGTTGAATGCTGCTGCTGTTGCTGTTGACGTCACTGCTGTTGTTTTAAATAGCTTATTTTTTAAAGATGGGCGATCTTCAATGCTAGGAGCGTAACACATGTAATTCCATTGAGATTCAGAAATCATGTAATAAAAACGTAGAATTTACAGCTGGACAAACTGATTACTAAAGATGTGAAGTAAATTGTACTGTGATGAATTTATACATCAAAAAAGCACGGCTGAGCACAGTGGCTTAGTCCTGCAATCCCAGTATTTTGGGAGGCCAAGGTGGGTGGATCACTTGAGGTTAGGAGTTTGACAGCCTGGCCAACATGGCAAAACCCTGTCTCTACTAAAAATACAAAATAATTAGGCAGACGTGTTGGTAGGTGCCTGTAATTCCAGCTACTTGGGAGGCTGAGGCACGAGAATCACTTGAATCCAGGAGGTGGAAGTTGCAGTGAGCCGAGATCACGCCACTGCACTCCAGGCTGGGTGACAGAGTAAGACTCTGTCTCAAAAAAAAAAAAAAAGAAGAAGAAGAAAAAGGCTTTATCCTCCAAAGAAAAACTCTTTCCCAAGTGCTACCATTGATAATTCTAACAAGAATCAGGCATTAAAATATGGGTGTTCAGAATAACCCATCATAATTCTTAAAAAAAAAAAAAAACCCCAAAGCTCTCGATAATATCGGTAAAGTTCAAATAAACAGATGACGCCTACATCAGAATAGAGCAACTCAAAAGCGGGCAATTCCACCTGAGGTAACTGTAGCTGAGCCCCAGAGCAGCTGTACACACACAAGGAAAACATGGGACACAATCTGGGAAGTTATGTCTCACTTTTGCACTGGCCTTCCATACAGTTGAAAAAACTGGACCTAGCCCCACAGGATGCCACAGAGGGTTTCCCAAGCTAAGGACAAGCAAAAGTCTAGGCAAAACACAGCCTGCCTCTGATGAGTGACATGGACTGCAGAAGCAGCTGAATCCCAGGAATGACCCATGAGCTCCTCTTGGGTTTACACTGCAAGACAGCTGAGTCACTAAACATTCCCTGAGATAAATGGGTGCAATGATAAGAGGGATCAATGTCCCAGCTCTTCTCTGAAACATATCAAGAAACACATCATGAAAATTCAAGGGTTACCCAAGCCAGAGCTGTTCTGCTCAGGTGGACCTAGCAGGCTTGAGTCAAACTCCAAAGATCTGCTTTTCATCCAAAGACAAATAACAAGTATAAAAAGCTGAGAACCAGCTGCACTGAAGTTGATAGCAGAGCCCAGGGGAACGTACAGAGAGAAGAGAAGGCTGAGTACCAAACATTCACATTTAACAGGTGGTAAGGATGCCAGAGAAGGAAGAAGAACTAAGCTTGCCAGATTACTGATTACTAAAGATGTGAAGTAAATTGCACTGTGGAATTCACATGGAAACCAAAGCAAAAACGAGTTATGAGACAATCCTGTGGTCAGTGTTGCCCAATATTCCCATGAGGCCCAGCAGGTAAGGACAGAGAAAAGACTATTGGATTTAACAGCTAGAGAGAGGGTGAGCAGTAGGAGCCAGGGGGCAGAAGGTACAGGGTACAGACTGAGGAAATGGAGGCCATAGCTGGTGACTGTGCACTTGAGAAAACCTGGCAGTAAACAAGAGAAAAGAAATGAGTAAGAGGGAGCATCTGGCAAACATGTGTTCAAGGCAGAGGCCTGTGTTTATAGCGGAAGGTAGGAGTGGGAGAGGGGAGAAATTAAAGATGCATGAGAGAGAATAATGACAGGCTCTCTCCACTTCCTGAATGATGTCAGACTCCTAAGGTCAGGACACCTCGTCCTCAAAGAGAAGACATTTGACTTAGGGACAGGCTGGAAAAGTACTTCTATTATGGGTCAGGCAGTACATGCAAAGAAACTGAAATCCAAAGAGGTGAAGTAATGTATCCAAGGTCACCTGAGAGCCTGTGGCCCTCAACACCAAACTGGCCCGGCTTGAGAGCCCACCCTTTCCACCATGCTGCCTTCAACTCTACTCCCACTGGAAATCAGGACTGTCACTCAATCACCCGACACCCATCTTGTTCTCTAATCAAAACAAGAAAAGATATCGACACTGAATTACCCAAGTCACTATTATACTCAATTTTCACATTTGCAAAAGCATTTACAAGAATCCAGAGTTTATTTATTTGTTTGTTTGTTCATTCATTTATTTATTTATTTTGAGACAGGGTCTCTCTCTGTTGCCCAGTCCGGAGTGCAGTGGTGCGATCACAGCTGAGTGTGGACTCAACCTCCTGGGCTCAAGCGATCCTCCTGCCTCAGCCTCTGAAAGTGCTGGGATTACAAGCATGAACCACCACACCCTGCCCAGAGTTTTAAAAATATATAAAAAGAGGCAAAGGCCACCCAGCTTATCCATTTTCCAAGACTGTCTCACTCTACTTAACTATGCATCAAGCACTTAGGATTCTCTGGACATCCTACACTTGAATAAACTCTATGAGGGTATAGAAAAGAGTCATATCTCCCGTCCGCAAGGAACTTGTGCTGAGCAAATCTCTCTACTGCTCTATGTCTCACATTCTCCACAGATAAAATGGCCCATCCTCTTCCACACGCCTCATGAATAACCTATACAATTTGATTCAGAGAAAAATCAAGATTCCTTAAAACTTCATTTGGAAGGTCCCCAGAGCATCTACTGAGCAGGGAAAAGGAGAAATAGGCTCAAGGTTGATCCAAAGACAGTGGGTCTCATTCCTTTCCATCCTGATTCCACAGGGGCAGAAAATACGGCCAGCACTCCCTCATTCATAGGGTCACTCGTCTGGACAATTCAGATGTGCCCTGCAACCACAGGCCTCAACCCTACCAAATTCCCTGCTGATGCTTAAGATTATTTGCCCCAAGAGAGTCAGCAAACAGGGTATAGCCATGTCAGGATGAGGCCAGCAGTTTAAGCTGCAGACAGGCACACGTGGCCTCATCAATATTTGAACAGCCATATGCAACTAAAAAAATAGCTTCTTTGAAAAATGGCATTTAGCTTTCCAACTGCTGTTGATCTCAAACAGAACAAATCATTCTTGGTGAGCATGATAACAGGCTCAGCTAGCTGCCTCTAGCCTTGGTAGTCCACTCTGATGACAAAAGTCGAGATAATACAGTTAATTCTACATCTCCTAGTTAGTGAGTCAAGATATAGCCGTAATCTCCTCTTGGCTCCCACCTCTCCCTGAATAGCCTTTACCTGCACTTTCAAGAGGCTATTTCTACATCTATAGTCTTCCTTCACTGGACACTGGTAGCACAGCTAAATAATGTTCTTAGAACCTTGCTGGGCCAGACATGATAGCTCATGCCTGTAATCCTAGCACTTTGGGAGGCCGAGGAAGAGGATCCCTTGAGCCCAGGAGTTCGAGACCAGCCTAGGCAACATAAAGAGACCTTATCTCTATTTAAAAACAAAAAACAAAAGAACTTTGCAAGTGGCACAGTACTTGGATTTGCTGTTTTGCACCCAGGGCAAATTACGTAATTTTTTTTTTTTTTTTTTTTTTTTTTTTGGTAGGAGATGGAGTCTCGTCACTCTGTTGCCAGGCTGGACTGTAGTAGCACAATCTCAGCTCACTGCAAACTCCACCTCCTGGGTTCAAGCGATTCCCCTGCCTCAGCCTCCCAAGTAGCTGGGACTACAGGCACGTGCCACCATGCCCAGCTAATTTTTTTGTATTTTTAGTAGAGACAGGGTTTCAACATGTTGGCCAGGATGGTCTCAATCTCTTGATCTCATGATCTGCCCACCTCAGCCTCCCGAAGTCTTGGGATTACAGGTGTGAACCACCACACCCAGTCAAATTACTGTGAATTTTAAATTTTCTAGTTACTAGCCCATGTTCACGAGAAAAGAAACACACCTTCTGACTAAGGAAAGAACTGTTAACTCAGACTGTTTTACTGATGATCTCAATGATCGTGCTGGTTGAGTCTCCACTATCTCTTCCATCCCCATATAATTAATCTAAGCTCATAGTATAACTCCCATTCTCCTTTCCAGCCACTGGTTTAGGAATGATCATGTGACCCAGTACTTACTAAGAAAAGTTCCTTCCATTCTAAAAAAGACACAAGAAAGAGACAACTGCTCTTCTTCCTCTGGATGTTATCATTCTGAATGTAATACCTGTAAGTCTTATGTCCATCACACATCCAACCTGAGGATGAAAGCTGCACATGGACAGAACTAAGGTCCACGGGGACACTAAGGAACTGCCGAATCAGCCAAACAAGGGGCTCTATTTCTAAACCTCCTGCAACATGAGATAATTTACTTACTGTATGAGCTAATCTGAATCAGTTTTCAGTTACTTGTAGCTGCAAGCACTGTAATTAATTCAATTATTAATCTAGATGCTATGCCTTATAACTTCTGCAAAAGCAATGTCACATCATAGATCCCCGTTTGCTTTGAACACTGTAACTCAGGGATCTTTCGAGAAGGAGGGCAAATACAAAACTCTATACTGCCCTGTCATCTTTTAAGACTGTGCCTATGTCTACGGCCTCCCAGCCTATGTTACTATCATGAGAACAATTTCAGAGACAATAAAATAATGGGTCAAAGATTTTTTTGCCAAGCCAATGGAAATCCTTTAGATCATAGACAAATCAGCAACACATAAACATGGCTGCCTTACGAATAAGAGCCACATTACAAAATAATGGAGGGGCACTGAGGGCTCCTCTTCCATTCTCCAAACATTCCCCCACTGCTACCTGGCTATCGCCCAAAGTTCTCCAAGTAGAGATTCATCCTTTTGATCTGAAGTAATTATTGTTAACTATAATTGCCCATTTAGGGGTAACATGCTAAATCTTATTAATTCTTAGATTTCTAGTGTACGCTTATCAAATCTTTCCTGACAGCAAAATTTGAAGAAAGGAAATTGGAAAGAGAACATCACAGTGAACACTTGAGGTCTGAGAAAGGAGGGGAACACAAAAGTGGTGAGAATGTCGAACAGTACCACAAGGGTCTGGAAAAATTATACTTAGTTCCCAATTCAGTCTCCCATTAGAACTCATTACATCTATTCAGCTTGTGGCGGTCATGTGACCATAAGTAATGCCATTATCAGCCAGTGAGGACCCGGGTCCCCCTTCAGAACCTGTCCTGGGGCCAACCCTAGGAGTTGACTCCAAAGTGGAACATTAAACCAAAAGCTTCAGGGTCACATTGAAATCATAACACTCTCTGATTCAGGCGGGAGGAAGAGGAAACCACACAGCCCGTGAGATCGGCCAACTCTTTTTCAGCACTCAGTAAGGCATGAAAGCCAGATGGCCTTTCCATCTGGACACCAGGCAGGTCCAGCATTCTTCCCCCAACTCCCTACCTACCACTATCTGGGACCAGTCATTTCACTTGAAGAACCGACTAAATATAAAACTGTAGTAGCATAACCACCAAATGATTTTACAAATAACTTGGCATTTATAGGAATTTTGCATTTAAAAGAAGAATTTCTGTTGTTACTTTCACAAAGACTTAGTTTTTCTTATATACTTTTTTAAAAGGATATAATCATGGCAAAAATTGCAAAAACTGTTTCATTTTCCAGATAGCTAAACTGAGATAGAAGAAAGAACATTATCAAGATCTTGAGGTTTATCATAGGCAAACCCCCTGCCAACCTCTACCCTAGAGCCTCTTTCTACAGTGCCTTCCCGCTTCCCCTGTTCTTCATCCGAGGCCCCCACTGACCCTGAGTGGTGTTGAGTTTCTCTATAGTACTGAAGCTCCCTTTTCCCCCAAGAACACTTGGTTGAAAATGACCTCTACTCCAGTTTTACATGGTGCCTACAAGTTGTACTTCTTCCATTTTCTAGACATATCCAGGAGGTAAAAATCTGAATGGTACCAAAGAGTATAGTGTGTAGACGTGCTTCCCTTCATCTCTTGACTTCCACTCCCCCAAACCCTTTTCCCAAAAGTTATCCATTTCTTGAGCACCCTTCCAGATATAGTTTGTACATATACAAAATACATTTGAAAATTCTGAGCACCGTGGCTCACACCTATAATCCCAGCACTTTGGAAGGCCAAGGCAAGAGGATCCCTTAAACCCAGGAATTCAAGACCAGCCTGGGTAGCATAGTGAAATCCCATTTCTACCAAAAAAAAAATAAAAATTAGCCAGGCATGGTGGCACACACTGACAGTCTCAGCTACTCTGGTGGCTGAGGTTGGAGAATCACTTGAGCTTGGAAGCTTAAGCCTGCAGTGAGCCATGATTGTACAACTGCACTCTAGTCTGGTTGACAGAACAAGATCCATCTCAAAAATAAAATAAAATAAAAAATAAATTACAAAAGCACAGATAATTCCCAGAAAGTAATTTTCAGAGAATCTTACAGGAACACAACACAAATAGCAGAAATGTCCAACATACAGGCAGGTTTAGGGAAAGAGGCAAGGTTTCTTCTCACAGTGGTACCAAACCCCAAGGGGTATTCTCCTGATTTTTAGATCTGCCATCTTTTTGAGCCACTTTTAGCCTGTATCCCATCTTGAAGCAACAGCTTTCCGAAAACCAGTACTCGCTGAATTAAAATAACATTTCATCATTTGTATGGAAACTATTTGTTAAGCTTCAAGAGGAAGCTCACAGCTTTAGCGATTCAGGATCTAATGATCAATCCATCTTTGCCCTATTCATGTGCTTCATTATTTCTTAGACTTTGAACCTGTCTCCTCTAAGCCTTTGTCCCTCTGGACCAAGATATCTTCAGAACCAACCAAAAAAAAAAAAAAAAAAAAACTGCTCCTGATGGCTAACAGAAGGCTCCTGAGAAACAGTATAATCTCAGCCTTGGGCAACTTGAACATTCTAAATTGTTTAAATCAAGTATGTGACAGGTTGGCTAAAACATAGCATTAGCAGTCATGCATGTAGTAACTAAATCCCTAGTTAAAGCAACAAAAGTGCTCTCACTAGAAAGGCTTGCTGGCTCCACTGTCAGCCTCATTTAAACATTAGCTGCTTTCAGGCTCAGCAGTTCCTATATTCCAATCATTCTCTCCCAACCTCTTACTCAGTTCCTTCTCTTTACGTCAGGATTCTTCATTCAGACAGCCCGATGGGCAAGTACTTGGGCTTTGGAGGCAGGCAGACACGGCTTGGAATCTCAGTTCTATCACTGAATAGCTATGGGAACTAAGCCAAGTTGATTAAATTCATTAAGCCTCATTTTTCTTATATGTAAAATAAAAGTAATAAAAATGGCTCATTTTGCTGGGTCATTTCCAAGGGTTAAACGGCATAATTTTTGTAAAGCACTAAACACAATGGCTTTCAGCAGGACCAGCTATGTAATTTGTGAAACCCAATGCAAAATGAAAATGTAAGGTCCCCTGTTCAAAAAGAATTAGGATTTTCAGGATGGTGACAGCAGAGTATCAAATCAAGTGTGGAGCCCTGTGGCACTGCATGGGTGGCAGGCCATGTGGTCGGCCCTGACTCTCAGATGATAAACACTCAATAGATGGTAGCTGTCATCATCTCCTACCACCCTCCCAATGCATATTTGCACCTCACCCTCCCCTAAGGCGCTCTTCAACTTGGAAAGTTTAACTAAATCATTCCAAAAACAGGCACTGGTGTCTCAGAAGTATCTGGAGTTTAGGCCAGGCACAGTGGCTCACGCCTGTAATCTCAGCACTTTGGGAGGCCGAAGCGGGCAGATCACGTGGTCAGGAGTTCAAGACCAGCCTGACAAACATGGTGAAACCCCATCTCCACTAAAAAAAAAAAAAAAAAAAAAAAATTAGGTGGGTGTGGTGGCACACGCCTGAATCCCAGCTACTCAGGAGGCTGAGGCAGGAGAATCACTTGAATCCAGGAGGCAGAGGTTGTGGTGATCCAAGATCATGCCACTACACTCTAGCCTGGGCAACAGAGCAAGACTCCCCCACAAAAAAAAAAAAAAAAAAAAAGAAGTATCTGGAGTTTATAAGACAAATAACTCACCAAAATGGATAATCTAAAACAGAAGAGGATATTAACACAGGCTCATGAAAATGCACACCTACCTCAGGACTTTGCTCTGGTTTTC
>CAUYLG010032098.1:0-22277 GCA_963573385.1 Cacajao melanocephalus
GAACACAAAATCAAACACCGCATGTTCTCACTCATAGGCGGGTGATGAACAATAAGAACACATGGACATAGGGAGGGGAGCACTACACACAGGGGTCTGTTGAGGGGGGAAATAGGGGAGGGACAGTGGGAGGTGGGGAGAGACAGCATGGGAAGAAATGCCAGATATAGGTGAAGGGGAGGAAAGCAGCAAATCACACTGCCATGTGTGTACCTATGCAACAATCTTGCATGTTCTTCACATGTACCCCAAAACCTAAAATACAATAAAAATTAAAAAAAAAAAAGAAAAATCACAGGAGATACCTCTCTTGCGGAATTAAGTGTGAAGATTAAATGAATTAATAAACAAGTATAATAATACGTATTTAACTTTAATAAGCAAATGAATTACTAAGTATAGTACATATGAAATATATAAAATAGTACCTGGGCCCATAGTAAAAATTAAATAAATGTATTATTGTTCTTATTATTGTTTTTAAAATCCAAAGAAAATTTAATTGCCTATCTTGGTGACTAGCATCTCATGTAATGAGGCTGGGGGATGGGGTAGGAAGACACTAAGACTTTTAAATAAACCCTAAGAAAAGCTACCTCAAAGCTTAAATAGCTCAGGGCTAGGTGTCAGTCTGGTCTGAAGTCCATCACTAACTTCCTATAGCAAAGGCCTTTACCCTATCTGAATCCTAGTCTCTTCAGGTTTCCCTTACCATTTTTGCTATGTGAGCTTCCTACGTCACTTATCTTTTCTGAGACTTTCCTTGCTTAAAACAGTATTTGTCAGTTTGTATCCTGCACAATTTTTGTCATTTCCATATGCCACTTATACCATTTAAAAATATATTTTTTCTTTAATTGGCTCACTTTTTATTTAAACAAATCTATGTAAAGAGGAAATTGTAAATTGTTGTCATAAATAGAAAATTAGTATCACAATAGTTCCCCAAAATAGGAAGGGTAACTATAAAGTGTATAATAATACTTATAAAACAATGTAATAAACTTTGTCTAGATATTATTGCCTAACAAAAGTTCTGAGGCTTAAGGTCTGCTCTGTTTTTATGAAAATGGACATGTGTTCTAAAGGTTTTATAGACATATTAGCACCATACTGAAATGTTCTTACACAAAATATTGAAAGAGATTTGTAAATAAGAATCTCTTTTGTCAGGTAGTTCCACATTGAATACCATGTAAGGTCACCACCTAAAATCCTCCCAATATTATCAGCAGGGCATACCTCACATTTGAATAACATAGATCTAAAAATTGGAGATCATGATAAAAATGTCCAGCCCTGTGAGATTTTTCAGAATAAAATTAGATGTAGTGTTTGAAACTATATCATAAATTTAAAAAATCTATGTAGTCATGCATATTTTTAAAATGAGACAGCATTAATGTGTTAATTTTGCTTTTTATGTTACAACAGACAGAAACAAATTTGAAAAAGCTTAAGAGAGACTTTTTTTTTTAATGGAACAGTAGTTGCATTTTAGCACTATCTGTTCTGATACCGCCTTCTATCTTGTGTGTGTGTGTATGTGTGTTTGCAGCTCTATTGCTGTCATAGTCTCATCTTCAATCTCCTCTAAGCAGCCAAGAGTTGATTAGTAGTTTGATTAAGCATCACCTAATATGGAGTGCTCCTACTGGACAATTTTGGCTCAGTTCTTGCTCCCTGGGTTATTCCAACACAGCGAGGGTAGCTGGATTAATTTTCAGGCAAGTACATGGTTCTTTTCTCCAAAGGGGTACTAAAAAGCAGAGTTACTATAAGACATAGTGAGGCTTTGGGTCCTGCTCAGCACAATAAGCCAAAGGGTTTTGGAAGTTAAAAGTACATATCCTTGTTATATAAACTGTTAGAAATCTGAATGCAAAATCATGGTAGGAGGCCAAGCAGCAGTGGAAACACTGAGGAAAATGAGCAAATGAGTTGCTGAGGACCTGCACTTATATCCTAAATGTGGATCATTAGGTGTTGTTACTTCCTCCAACCTTGCCCTGTCTCCATGCAAGCCCATCTCCCACTCCCAACTCACACACAAATACACACACACACACACACCTGTAATATTAAAGACACTACATTTCTAGTCCAAAGCAAACTCCAAAATACTAGTCCCAAAAAACATATTTAAGTAGTAATTCAGTAGTTCATCCCTCCCTAAGACTTTCTTTAGTCTCTGACATAGACAGCTGAGATGTCTACAATAGCAGGTATCCTTGTCTGATCTCAGAAAAGAGATAGGAGCTAACGATCACATAAATGCTAAACGTTGTATTCAGCCACACTTGTTCAAGATAGTGTGCACCCTGAGGATCTTGCCAGTAATACTTTTATTCTCAATGTACAGCAGGGCAGGTGGAAGTAAAGAGGAAAAAATTCTTTGATGGACAGAAATGTTAAGAAGTCTGAGAACAGGATAAAAATGTCTCTAGAGTTGGGATAAATGAAGGGCGCACAAAGCCTACAATCTTTAAAAAGAAAAGAAAAGAAAAGAAAAAGACTGCTGTGAGCTTCCAGAGACAAATGAGAAGTCAGGGAAGTAGAGTAAGATATCAACTCAGGTGAAATGAGTTTGCAAAAGAAAGGGCAAAAAGGCCTCCTCCTCTATTCAGATTGCCTCGCACAGAATCAGGTGAATGGATTTCTTACAAGTGTGGCGCTCAAGCTTTACCATGTACCAGAATCATGTGGAGGGTTTTTAAATACACAGATTGCAAGGTCCTACACCCAGAGTTTCTGCCTCAGTTGGTCTTGGCCAGGCACGAAAATGTGCATTTCTGATAAGTTCCAGATGACGCTGGCACTGCAAGTTCAAGGGCCACACTTTGAGAAGCGTCTTGCAGGCTAAGACTGGTACCGGGAGCAGGATGATTTAATTATATATATATATATATATACACAAACACACATATATATATATATGTGTATATATATATCCATTCACCTGACTCTGTGCGAGGCAATCTGAATACATATATGTGTGTGTGTGTGTGTATACATATATATGTGTGTATATATATATATGTGTATATATATATATATATATATGAATAAACATGGCCTCAAAATCCTGAATGGGTCATCTATGGGACTCTGTATCAAATCTCCCTGTGTTTTAATAAGGTTCACAGGCACTATTTTAGTGTCACTTAATGACATCTGACAAACCTATCTCTCTCATTATGAGACACAAATGAGATTTCACATGTGAAAAATTCTTCATGAACACTTTGGAGTTAGCTAAACAAGATAAACTAAGGCCTAGAGATAATAAATGATCCATGCAAAGTTAAATGGTGGGTAAACAAATAGCCAAGATCTAGTGCCAGATCATCGTCAATTAAAGCTTGTGTTCTTTTCATTAAACTACTTTCTTAGGAGAAAGCATAATTAATCTTAGCTGTAACCAAAAAAGAACTAGCATATACGTGACCATAATGTGATGTAAACTTCTTTGCGTCATGTATAATCATATCCAGCTAATTCCTCCAACCATTTATTATGAAGTATCAACAAAAACACAGGTGATTTCAGTAATAAGTCAATCACATTGTATCAAACAATGCAAAGTCCTTTCATTCACATACTTGCATCATTCTCTTCTTCCCCCTCCTTCTAATTGTTTTCTAACTAGAAAAAAAATATTTCACTAGATAGTAACACAATTTGATAATTTTTAATTCTTTGTCAACTGAGAGTCACTTTCTTTTTAGAGAAGGCAATTACATAGATTATGATTTTGGGTTGACTGTGCCACAGGCTGAAAGCATCTGTCAGGAGCTGCCTCTTACTTTTCTATGCCCAAGCATCTGATGCTATTATATAGGGTTCCATAAAGTCTTGGAGCAAGAAGAGACCTTGGAGATGAGAAAAATTCAGAATCTCTCAGTTTACAGGTAAGAAAACTGAAACCCAAGATTCTTTAAGAGACTTAATTAAGGCACAGTGAGGGATAGATAGAGCACAAATCTCCTAAATTCCAGCCCAGTGCTTTACCAAAGCAATTTGTCCTGATCATTAAATTTAAAAAAAAAAAAAAAAAAAAAACCTCTTTATTGAATACCTGTAAAACTTACAGGATGTCGTATTTTAAAGAGCTTTATAACCTAAACTATTTTATTTATTTAAAATTTTATTTTACTTATTTTAACTTGGATTTAAAATGCATTTTATGATGCCTTTTAAAATGTGTGGAACAGATATGAGCTTCTTTAAAAGGTGTTAATACAGGAATATACCTAATAAAAATTATTTCTGTATCTCTCACATTTAAATCAACCTACCATGCCAGAGATAACCACTCAAGTGTTATATTTCTGACCAGAGGTTTTGTGATACATTAACATATAAGTGTATTTATGTGTGTGTGTTATCTTTAAAGGGGATTCATAGTTATGTGATTTATGCATTTTACTTAACTTTATCTCAAAGACTATATTAAATGTCAAGAATAGGGCTACAATATTTGATACACTGACATACAATTATCCTTTTAAGCATATTCCATTTAAAAAAAAACACAAAAACAATTTTCCTTCTGTGAGCATTTATATTGTATCCTATTCTTTCTTTAAAAAGCAATGTTGGAGGAAGTTCTAATGCCTATATGGTGGCATAAGCCCCTTGTAGATTATCTTTCCTACTGTTAACAACTATGAACAATAAACAAAATACAAAAAAGCAAAAAAATACCTGAGGACTCTGAACAGTAAACAAAAGCTAGCAAATTGTGGAGCAGAGATAAACCTTGGGGAAGTGACCTACAAGGAGGTGACTTTCTCCTTGCTCTAATGGATCTGACTAGGCCTCAGTCATGGAGTGAAGCAGCCTGGCCGGTGTAGCTAAAAATATGATAGAAACCCTGCTATCTCATTAGCAGACAGAGTTACCTTCAAAAGGAGGTCAGGAAGGTCAGACTGTGAAGTAGAAATCACAGAAGAAAGAAAGCTGAGGAGTCCCTATTTAAGTGTGACAGCCCATACAAACCTCCGCCTAATCCTTAATCCACATGCGTAGGACCAACCCAAACCAGCAAAGTAAAGTCTCGGGAAACTGAACTGAGAATTGAAATACTTGCATAAATCTTAACCCAACCCCTCAACCATGTCTGGATGAAACAGATCCAAACCAGTTAGCAAAGCCTTTAAAAACCGAACTGAGAGTTGAAAGACTGCCCATAGAAAGCAAGACAGAATTTACAGTCTGAACCTAATCATGTTGATTGCGTACTAAAGAAAAGCATTAACTTTCAGCAGGTAATTACAATGATACACAGATTCTACACAATTTAACATTCAAGATGTTGAGAATGCAATTCAAAATCACACATGTGAATAACCAAGAAAATATTCTTAAAGGAAAATATAATCAACATACAATTCTTAAATGGCCTAGATGCTGGAATTAACAGACAAAACTTGAAAGCACCCATATAATTAAGCTCTGTGATGTAAAAGAAAGAAAATAATTGAAATGAATTAAAAGATAAGAAATTTCAGGTAAGCAATAGAAACTATTAAAAATGAAATTTTAGAAGTAAAATACATAATATTTGAAACAAAATATTCATTGGTTGGGCTCAAGAGCAAATAGAAATAACTCCAAAAGTGTCAGTGAAGTTGAAAATAGTTCAATAGAAATTATTCCATTTAAAAAAGAGAGAGGAAATTATACTTAATCAAATTAAATATATGGTTTTTGGACTGTGTATGTATTTGACTCTAATTTCTTTTTCCTTTTTTTCTGAAACACCAACTACATGTATGTCTAACCCTTGGAATTTTTTAACAAGTTTTGAAAACCTAGTTCTTTTTATTTTAATATATTTTCCTCATGAAACAACAGATATCGAAAGAATAGATTTTTAAAAATCAAAACTATATTCCCTAAAGAGATATACTTTTAATATAAATACACAGATTGTTGAAAGTATATGGATAAAAAGGATATTCTATGCAAATAGCAAGCATAAAATGAATAGAGTGGCTCTATTAATACCTGCTTAAACAGACTATAAGAGAAAGTATTACTAATAATAGAGAGGAACATATCATAACGATAATCGTGTCTATTAAGAAGACATAAAACTTCCAAAGGTGTATGTACCCAATGAAAGAATCTCAAAATACAGGAATAAAATTTTGAATATTGAAGGGGAAAATGGGCAATTCCAAAATTACACTACAATTCTTAAATACCTCTCCTTGCGATTTCCAAAACAACCAGACCAAAGAAAAAATTTGGAAGAGACATAAATCTGAACCACACTGTCTACCACCCTGATCTACTTGACATTCATAGAACACAACATCCAACAACTGCAAAGTGAAGTGCAAATAGGGCTATCATGCAACTAGACCATATTCTTGGCCACAAAATAAGTATCAGTACATTTTTTTAAATTTAACTATTTTTGTGGTAATAGAACATACTCTGTATTGTTTCAGTTGAAATAAAATTATCAAGTTAGAAATAGTAGAGAACATCAAACTGATACATTAATAACAAAATAACATCTAGGAAAATCCAAAATATCTGGAAAGAAAAAGCACAGCTCTAAATACTTCAGGTGTCATGACAAAAATCACAAAAAAATGGAAAATACTTAGAAATAAATAATAACAAAAACAACATAGCAAATTTTGAAATCCAGCTAAAGTGTTGTTTAGAGAAAAATCTACAGCTTTAAATGCTTACCTTAGTAAGGAAAAAAATAAAATGAAAGACCCAAAGTTCTATTTTCAGAAGCTAAAAATAAGAAAAACAAAGTAAAACAAAAGTAATTCAAAGAAAGAAAATAATAAAGAGAAGAAATCAACTAAAGAAAAAGACAATTGAGAAAATTATCAAAATAAATGATAGTTCTCTGAAAAGATCATCTTTTTTTAATTGAAAACCTCTAGCTACATTGGTTAAAGAACAGAGAAAACACTAATCACCAACATCAGGGATGAAAAGCAATGATCATGCCAGGTCCTATACACATTACATAGATAATAGGAGGAGATCAAAAATAACTTCTAATAAATTCAATGATTTAGGTAAAATGGAAACTTATTTTAAAACATGCAACTAATTAAAATTGACAAAGAAAAAAAAAGAGAAAATCTGAGTAGCCCTGTATCTATTTAAAAAATAAATTATTAAAAACCTTCAAGAACAGATATTTTTACTGGTGTATGATATCAAATATCCAAGAAAAAAAATTACAACTATTTTACAGAAACATTCTTAGAAAATGGAAATAGTGAACAATTCATTTTAAGAGAACAGCTTGACCCTATTTCTAAAATCTGTCAAACATATTATTTTAAAAAGCCATTTAACTGTTTTACTTTTATTTATTTATGTTTGTGGAGACAGGGTCTCGCTATGTTGCCCAGGCTGAAGTGCAGTGGTATGATCATAGCTCACTGCAGCTTCAAACTCTTGTGCTCATGCAATCCTCCTGCCTCTGCCTCCTGAGTAGCTGGAAATACAGGCACATGCCACTACACTTGGCTATTTTTTTTTTTTTTTTTTGTAGAGATGAGGTCTCACTGTGTTGCCCAGGCTGGTCTCAAACTCCTGATATCAAGTGATCCTCCTGCCCCAGCATGTGTGAGCCACTGTGCCCAGCATAACTAACTTAAAAACAAACATACACACACATTAAATCAAATCCAACAACACATTAAAAAGGAAAATACAATATGAGTAAGTAGGATTTATCCTAGGAATGCAAAAATTTATCATTTAAAAATCAATTCATATAATTCACCATATTAATGGAATAAAAAAGAAAAATTATATAGCCAAGGCTGTAGTGCAGTGAAGTGATTATGGCTCATCACAGCCTTGATGTCCCAGGTTCAAGTGCTTCTCTTGCTTCAGCCTCCCGAGTAGGTGGGACTACAGGAGCATGCCACCACTCCCAGCTCATTTTTCTATTTTTTTTTTTTTTTTTTTTTTTGTAGAAGGCTTAGGCTCCCAGAATTTTATTTCTATTTCATTGATTTTTCAAAAAAAATTTTAAAAATCTAATTTTGCTAGACTTTTTCTAGTTTTGGGAACTGAATTATTAGCAACCTTTTTAAAAATTTTCTACTAAAATATTTAAAGTCCCTCATCATTCACAAAGTCTTCAATGTGTTTACTCTCTCTTTTGTTCCTAAAGTTTTTATGGTTATAATTTATAATATCTATTATTCAGTAAAATTTTTATTTTAAAATAGTTTTAGATTTACAGAAAAGTTACAAGACAGCACAGTTTCCATAGCCCACACCATTTTCTCCTATTATTCATATCTCAGTTTACTATAGTATATTTGTCACAAATAGTAAATATTGTTACATTATAATTACGTAAACTTTGTACTTTATTCAGCTTTTCTTAGTTTTTACTTAATGTCCCTTTTCTGTTCCAGAATTACATTCAGGAAACCACATTATCTTTAGTCCTCATATCTCCTTAGGTTCCTCTAAATTGTGATAATATTTCAACGTTTCCTTGGGTTCTGATGATGTTGACATTTTGGAGGAATTTTGCAGAGTATCCCTCAGCATTTGTCTAATTTCTTATAATTAGACCAAAGTTACGGATTTTGTGGATGCAGACAACACAACAGTGAGGACATTTCAGAGCAACAGAAGAGCCAACTGAAACAGCTCCCAATGCTCAAAGCTGGAACAATTTGGGCAACAAAATGCATAACATAGTATTAAATTGTGACACAAAATATAAAATAAATACCCACAAGTCCACACTAATAACAAAGAAAGGATTGACTGAATTTGTAAACAAATGGGAAGAGGGGAGAATAGACAAGTCTTCCATATGGAAGAATTCAAATAATTCATATAGATACTCTCCCTTCATGGAAGAGAAGCAAGATTCTTTACTCCTTATGTGTGGACTGCACATAGTGACTTCCCTTTATTGGCAAGTTCTTTCCCTTCAATTTTCCCTAAATCTGTAGTTTTTGAATTGTGTGTGTTTGTTTTTGTTTGTGTTTCTCTGTATGGTTTGCTAAACAGAAGGATGATTCACAACTTAGCTGCTGCCATGATCCTACTGGACGATGCTACTAAAAATTGTGATTGAGGTGACAATAGGGCTGTAATTAGCTTCTTAAATCATCTTCCCTTTGGGTCAGTTTGTGCTCTATGTCAGGAGGAATAGTTAAGACACTCCCCCATCCCACATATCTCTTCCCCCCATCAATTTCAATAGAATCTTTTAATAATAATAATTGTTTAAAACCTTATTTAATAATAAATATAATGCAATAAAATAAGTATTATAATTTCACCTTATAACTTGTCAGGGAAATTTATAATTTCTTATCATAGTTACAGAATCAGTTTTTTATTGTATTTACTCAGGACATCCCTATTTTTCTTAACAAGTCTTTAAATAGCAGGAACTAGTACAATATTCCAGAAAGTATATTGAAGATGATTTTATATTATTTGCAATAATAAAGTTCTAAGTTATATGACCTTAATGAATACATGGACTACTTTATGACCAATTTTATTTTATTGTCACTTCAGGTGTTATATTCTAAGCAGACACAGAAGAAGAAATGACTGAACTGCACAAAGCTTCAAAATAACATTAGTAGTTAGTTATACTTTAGTGGAGCATACAATTTTAAGGCCCAGGGAAAAAAGAAAGTGTTTTACAATGCTCTGGCCTGATTGCTTCTTTGTATAACCACTATGAAGGGATTCAAAAGAATATGTTTGCCTCCCACACTAAGAAGAAATTGACCAGAGGGTATTTAACCTTCAAGTAGTAAAGAGGAATGTTGTATTTGCTTTTAGTGATTAAAATTGAACGTTTCTCTGCTTATGTATTCTGTGATTTAAATTTTCAAAAAGCTTCAAAATAAACCTGGAAAAAAATTAGTCATCACATAGCTTGTGATTAAATTTAATTCCTATTAATAAGCCTTCAGGTACTTTAAAATAACTATAGTGATAGAATAATGGCTTTTTCCCACAAAACTAATTTATACTCCACTGAAACCTAAACTATTCACATAGTATTATGTCAGTCTTATGCCTTCAAGTTTTCTTCAGAGTGTGACTATTTTAGACAGATGTTCTTTGACAATGCATTTTTACAATGTTCTTTGCTTAGAGACAAGTATAAAATGGGAACAGATTAAGAGTGAGCAAAATCATTTATACAAAGATTCTGCACTATATTATCTCAAGCATTCACGAGGGCATTGGTTATATTGACACTTCCCTGCCATTGCAGTCTCACACTTTACATTCACATTTCTGAGTGGAATTAGCTGCCCCTGCCTGACCTGTTTCTCTCTCCTGAGCCATCGTGACTGCCTTGGATTCTGGGAAGAAACATCTAGATTAATGCCACCTAGATTTTCTTTAAAATGAGCCAGGTTGTGCCTTTAGTTGTCTGTGTACAAAGACCACTGGCATGTATGTGGAGCTTTTTATTTCTTTACAAGAACTATAGGAAAAATGACGAACAGAGGAAGAAAGCTGAGAAGGCGTATTGTTTATCCCATCCCATTCTTCCACCAATACAAGCAACAAAGACCCTTAGAAAATTTCAAAAGGACTGCATTCCTATCACAAAACAAGAAAAGAGGGGGAATATTTGAAAATAAAGATCTGTTTAATAAATGAAAATACAAACAAGAGTAGAGAAGAGGACAACTACTGGAAAATAAAACAGAAACAGAGAATTTTAATTGAGATGCAGCTACACAGGAGATAGATGAAAATGAAAAGGGTGATCTAGAAGTCAGGGTAGGTCTATTTCAAATATATTTACCAACTTCCCCATTGTCATATTCTCACACATAAATTCCTCCTCTTTTATCTCTGTCTTCTTTGAGAACCATCCTTAAGATCCAGATGGGAAGTGCCAGGTTTAAGGTAATGAAGGAGTAGTTCACACAGTTTAATTCAGATCTTTAAAACCTAAGAATATTGCTCAGAAATAATAAGCCTTCTCACCTATCCCTTACATTAATTTGCATCAATTTCCCAATCTGGCTTGTTCTTTGATTCACCTCTCTGTATCTCTTGTTGATCAGTCTCCCTTCCTCTAGCAGCTGCACTCTTAGCTGTGGTTTCAGTTTACTGGGCACTGACACCCAACCAGAGAGCCACTTACCTTCTTGATTTCAATACTTTGCTCTCTAAGGACAGCTTATTGAAAAGTCATCCTGTCTTCAACTTGGCCTGTGAATTTTGTCTGGACAACCCTTGTCATCAATCCCTAGTAGAAGTCCTTTCATCAACACTTCATTCAGCTTAGCAATCACCTACCTGCCTAACCAGCGCATGCTTCTAGCTAAGGTTTCAGGAACGGAGCTTTTTTGGTAGGGGAAGGAGGGGGCGTTGTTTTTGTTTTTGCTTTTTAGTGGATTTCCAAGTCCTTTGCCTTGCACTGCCTCCCTTCTGTCCCCTGCTCTGGCCTCCTTGCAATGCTTCTGTCTTTCAGCCTTAATCCCTCTTTGCCCATCAGCTAATCAGTGATGCTAAAGACTTAGAGCTAAGAAAATTTCACTTTTTCATCCAGAGAAGATGAGATGGGTTGATTAGCAGGAAACTGTGCTGCTAGAATACCAAATTAGGGGCCTGACTATCTTTTTCCAGGGAAACATTATTAGAGGTGTTTTTCACAAAATTATAAGTCACACATATTCTAGTAGCTTTTCATAAGTTATCATGGAGCACCCAATCGATTAATACATTATTTCTACTGGAAAATATGTTCCATGTTCCCAGAAACTGACTTACAGATGAACATTTGGTAAATACTCTAGTCATAATTTGGCAACTTCACAAAATACATGAAAATAGTTTTGTAACCTATTAGCTCTTGAATTAATCCACATTTATCATTAAAAAGTTCAATTAACTTTTTTATTTGAAAGAAACATCTAGTTAAGTTTCTGTTGAATCAAAATAAAGAACATAATTATGTATACAGTACCTGCTTAATTACATCCCCATCATTTATTCATTGCAAATTGCTCAGGTTGTAAATCACCCTCCAAGGAGTTCTCATTATTTCTCGCTTAACTTTTCTGTCTACTTCATTTTTCTCTGTTCTATACCTAGTGTTCTCAAATCATCATAAGGATCTACACAAATATTTAAGGTCAAACAGAGGCCAAGTTTTAAAGTAGCTCTAAGCCAATTTTGTTTTTCAAAGTTTTTTATTTTTTAAAAAGAGGATGAAAAGACTACAGAATCATTTACATGTGGGAATAACTTGTACTTTTGGAAATCATCAAAAACTCATTTGTTTTTATTGGGTCAAGTGTTGTGCAATTAATTGAAAGAAAAACTATATTTATAATATAAATATACTCTGGGGAAATCAGCACCATGGACAGCTGCTGTTTTTTACCTGCCCAGCATTCTTCCCTTTTTTGTTTGACAACAGCAACCCACTTTTCCTTTGTGGGGAGAGCCATCCCTCCAACTGGCCCTGAGCGCTCACTGTGGTAGTGTCCTATCTGCATCCTCTAACAAATAAAAGGCCACCTGACCCAGATGGACCAGAGTATCCATGCCCTTCCTCACAGTGACCCAAACTGGGTAAAAGAGTGTTTTTCATATTTTCCCCTTGGTGCTAGGAAAGACAGAGCCTTCTTTCAATAAGATCTTGAAATATAAAAATAATAAAAGCCACAAATATTTTCCACTTTCTTTCAAAGCCACATGGAGGAAGATAACTGCAGTAGAAAAGATGAGGCCAGTATCTAAAGAGAAGCAGACCTGAGGAAAAAGGCAAAGGGGCAAAGAATACAGATGACATTGAACACTTGAATCTAGCTGGGCTTGAAGCCAGGCTTACCAAAGACCTCCTAATGATTTGGACTAATAAATTCCTACCTTAAGCTCATAAGACTTCCATCTTAATCCTGTAAGCCATTTGTGTCCTAATAGACCAGAGTATAAAGAAGAAAAGTGGGATTTCCATTTATTTCAGTGTCTTTAATCTGTTTGAATGTATACTTAACTGAGAAAATTAGTCTTCCTCAGTTAGTACTTCACAAGACCCCTAGATCCTTCTTTTTGTTCAAAAAGGAGAAAAGTACATGGCCAGAGGGCCTTAAGACACAACAGTGGACAGAGCAGTCACCTCTTGTCACTTCCTCTTTCTGTGACCATAGACAAGTTACTTATTTTTCTAGACCACAGTTTCCTTGTGTTTCCATAGACATCATAATATTACCCAGTTCATACACATCCTGTGAGAATTAAATGGGATATTGAATGTAAAGCGCAAGACACATAAGATATATTCAATAAATCTTGGCTATTATCATAACAGATACAAAGCAATGTGTTAGGTGATATCATCAAGGTGTGAGCAAAGCACTGGAACAACACAGAGCCCATTCTGCATTCCGCGTTCTTCCTCGCTCTGCATTGCTCCTGTAAGGCTTGTAAAGCCACTTTCCACATCATAAATATATAGAGTTCCATGAGCACACTAATCAACCTAGTCCAGAAATCCTGCCTTGAGGCACGTAAAAGCCTGTGATGGGAAAGCTGTAGCCCAGTGAACAGGTTGAATGCTTACTGACAAAGAAATAACTGAGTGATATTAAGGAGTCAGAAGCATCCCTGAAGTGTTGTTGTGTCTCAGTTAAAAGCTTTTAAAGTTGATAGACTTGAATTCCATCTCTGCTCTATGTTAACCATAGGATTTCAGACAACTTATATAAGGTCATCGAGCCTTACTTTCTGTATTTGTGAATATGAATGATAATTATCTTAAATCATTATGAAGCTAAATAAGATAATGCTACAAAATACTTAGGATAGGCCCTGTGTAAGGCAGCCTGTTCATGGTGCTTTTAGTGATTATGGTGTCCTGAGGTCATTGATTGGGTCACAGAAGGTAGAACACTATTATTAGCAAGGCAGTATTAAGTTAGCAGGCTGGATTGGAAAAGGAAATTCAGAAAATGGCAGATCCAGAGGCACAGCCCATTGTCTGAGGGCTGCAGATAAAATTGAGGATATTCAGTCTCAGGTGTCTAGGGAATCCTTTTGCTACAGTGTATCAGGGAAAATTGTGAAAGACTTTGAAAAAGAAAGAATATATCAGTTGTTTTCATGTCTACTTCAACTAGTGGGTTATTCCTGCTTTTCATTGTCTTTGAGCTATTATACAACTGGGTAAGTTGTAGAAAACTGGTGATAATACAAACGATTCTTGTCCAGAAAAATGTGTAGTGGTGAAATGCAATTGATTCTATCCCTTTAGATAAAGTCATTTGGCATGATTGTAAATTCATTTTAAAAATGCTTTTTTATTCTCTATGTATGTATGGTTCTTGGAATTCTCCTTTGAACTGATTGTAACATCTTATTGGTTCCCTCATTGATTAATAGATTAACTAAAATGCTTGACATATGTTCACTTTGTATTTATGTGAGAGTAATGATTTTATCTTTTTTTAATAAGAGATTTATCCTTACAACAGGCGTCTCTCAATAGCACAGGAAACATCAAACGTTTTTTTTCTGATTTTGCAGCTAAACTCACTTCTACTGAGTAATCTCTTTAAATTTATAGGGACATTGCTAGTCTCTGATCTTGCTGCCTTTTTTTGAGCATCTTTTGACAGGAGCATCTGGAAGCTTCACAAGGGAGCTGAATACTCAGGGATTGAAATCTTAGTCCCCTGCTGCTACCTCATCTCTATTAACACTCCCTAAGGGAAGGCCCTGCTAACAGAGACCCCGATTTGTTTCCACAGTAATTCTTGAAGATGGTCACCTTGGTTAAAGCTATAGCTAAACTATTTTGATTAAATCATTTTACAGTTTAGCCATCATATTTCATTCTGAAAAGCATTGTAATGGGCCTCCAGTAATTTTGAAGAGCAAACCACATCCTCTTCAAAATTATTTTTGATGGACAATTAATAAATTAATCTTAGACATGAGTAAATGAACGATCATGCTATCATAGGTATTCAAAAGACTGATGTGGAATCCAAAACAATTTCTATTAGTGAAAGATAACAGGTGAGGATGATCACACACACACACAAATTTTTAATTTTATTTAAAAACTTGTTCAGGGCTACAAGTGCAGGTTTGTGACTTAGGTAAACTTGTGTCATGGGGGTTTGTTGTACAGATTATATCATCACCAGGTATTAAACCTAGTACTCATTAGTTATTTGTCTTGATCCTCTCTCTCCTCCCACCCTTTGCCCTCTAAAAGGCCCCAGGGTGTGTTGTTCCCCTCTATGTGTCCCTGTGTTCTCATCATTTAGTTCCCACTTATAAGTGAATACATGCAGTGTTTGGTTTCCTGTTTCTGTTAGTCTGCTAAAGATAATGGCCTTTGGCTCCATGCATGTGGCTGCAAACAATATGATCTCATTCATTTTTATGTCTGCATCATAGTATTCTATGGTGTATGTGTACCACATTTTCTTTATCCAGTCTATCATTTGATAGGCATTTAGGTTTTTTTCCATGTTTTTGCTATTGTGAATAGTGCTGCAGTGAACATACACGTACATGTGTCTTTATAACAGAATGATTTTTATTCCTTTGGGTATACACAGATTAATGGAATTACTGGGTCAAATGGTATTTTCAGTTCTAGATATTTGATAAATCGCCACACTGTCTTCCACAATGGCTGAACTAATTTATACTCCCAACAGTGTAGAAATGTTCCTTTTTCTAAACAGCCTTGCCAGCATCTTTTGTTTTTTGACTTTTTAGTAATAGCCATTCTGACTGATGTTGGGGATATCTCACTGTGGTTTTGATTTGCATTCCTCTAATAATCAGTGATGTTGAGGTTTTTTTCATATGATTGTTGGCCATATGAATGTCTTCTTTCGAGAAGTCCGTTTATGTCCTTAGCCTACTTTTTTACAAGATTGTTTTATTCTTGTAAATTTAAGTTCCTCATAGATGCTGAATATTAGACCTTTGTTGGATGCATAGTTTGCAAAAATTTTCTCCCATTGTGTAGGTTGTCTGTTTACTCTGTTGATAGTTTCTATTACTGTGCAGAGGCTCCTCAGTTTAATTAGATCCCATTTATCAACTTTTGATTTTGTTGCGATTGCTTTTGGCATCTTCATCATGAAATATTTACCTGTCCCTATGTCCCGTATGGTACTGCCTATGTTGTCTTCTAGGATTTTTATAGTTTGGGGTTTTACATTTAAGTCTTCAATTCATCTTGGGTTAATTTCTGTATATGGTGTAAGTAAGGGGTCCAGTATCAATCTTTTGCATATGGCTAGCCAGTTATCCCAGCACCATTTATTGAAGAGGGAATTGTTTCCCCATTCCTTGTTTTAGTCGGGTTTGTCAAAGATCATATGGAAGTAAAGGTGTGGTCTTATTTCTGGGCTCTTTATTCTGTTCTATTGATCTATGTGTCTGTTTTTGTACCAATACCATACTGTTTTGGTTGCTATAGCCCTGTAGCATAGTTTGAAGTGGGGTAGCATAATGTCTCTAGCTTTAATCTTTTTGGTTAAAATTGCCTTGGCTATTCAGGTTTTTTTTTTTTGTGGTTCCATATCAATTTTAAAAGTTTTCTCTAGTTCTGTGAATAATGTCAATGGTGACTTAATAGGAATCACAATCAATCTATAAATTGCTTTGGGCAGTATGGCTATTTTGACGACATGGATCCTTCATATCCATTCTAAACACCCATGGAATCTTGCCATTTGTTTGTGTCATCTTCTATTAATTTGAGCAGTGGTTTATAGTTCTCCTTGTAGAGCTCTTTCACCTCCTAGTTAGCTGTATTTCTGGGTATTGTGTGTGTGTGTGTGTGTGTGTGTGTGTGGCAATTATGAATGCAAGTTTGTTCCTGATTTGGCTCTCAGCTTGACTGCTGCTGGTGTATAAGAATGCTAGCAATTTTTACACATTGATTTTGTATCCTGAGACTTTGCTGAAGTTGTTCATTGCCTTAAGAAGCTTTTGGGCTGAGATAATGGGTTTTTCTAGATACAAAATCATGTCATCTGCAAACAGGGATAATTTGATTTCTTCTCTTCCTATTTGGATGCTCTATTTCTTTCTCTTGCCTGATTGCCCTGGCCAGAACTTCCAGTACTATTTCAATGGGACTGGTGACAGAGGACAACTTTGTCTTGTGCCAGTTTTCAAGGGAAATGTTTCCAACTTTTGCCTGTTCAACATGATGTGGGCTGTGGGTCTGTCATAGATGGCTCTTATTATTTTGAGGTATGTTCTTTAATAGCTAGTTTGTTGAGAGTTTTTAACATAAATGGATGTTGAATTTTATCAAAGCCTTTTCTGCATCTATTGAGACTAATCATATGGTTTTTGTCCTTATTCCTTTAGTACGTGGTGAATCACATTTATTGATTGTATGTCAAACCAACCTTGCATCCTGGGGATGAAGCCTCCTTAATCATGATGGATAAGCTTTCTAATGTACTGCTGGATTCAATTTGCCAGTATTTTACTGAGGGTTTCTGCATCAATGTCCATCACGGATATGGGGCCAAAATTTTCTTTTTGTTATTGTTGTATTTCTGCCAAGTTTGGTGTCAGGCTGATGCTGGCCTCATACAATGAGTTAAGGAGGAGTCCCTTCTTTTCAAGTTTTTGGAATAGTTTCAGTAGAAACGGTACCAGCTCTTCTTTATACATCTGGTAGAATTCAGCTGTGGATTCATCTGGTCCTGAGCTTTTTTTGGTTGGTAGGCTATTTATTATTGCCTCAATTTCAGAACTTGTTATTCATATGTTCAGGGATTCAATTTCTTCCTGGTTCAGTCTTGGGAGGGTTATATGTCCTGGAATTTATCTATTTCTTCTAGATCTTCTAGTTTATCTGCATAGAGGTATTCATAATATTCTCTAGTGATTGTTTATATTTCTTTGGGGTCAGTGGTAATATCCCCGTTGTCATTTCTGATTTTATTTGAATCTATCTACTTTATTAATTTTTTCAAAAATCAACTCCTGGATTCATTGACCTTTTGAATGTTTTCTTTGTGTGTGTCTCTACCACTTCAGTTCAGCTTCAGCTCTGATTTTAGTTATTTATTGTCTTCTGCTATCTTATGGTTTGCTTCTTCTTGGTTCTCTAGTTCTTTTAGGTTGTTCACTTGAGATCTTTCAACTTTTTGATGTGGGTAGTTAGTGCTATAAATTTCCCTCTTAAAACTGCCTTATCTGTGTCCCAGAGATTCCTGTACACTGTGTCTTTGTTCTCATTAGTTTCAAAGAACTTATTGATTTCTGCCTTAATTTCATTATTTACCCAAAAGTCATTCAGGAATGAGTTGTTCAATTTCCATGTAGTTGTATGGTTTTGAGTGAATTTCTTAGTCGTGATTTCAAATTTCATTGTGTGGAGGTCCAAGAGACTGTTATGATTTCAGTTCCTTTGTATTTTCTGAGGAGTGTTTTACTTCCAATTATGTAATCAATTTTAGAGTAATTCCCATGTGGCAATGAGAAGAATGTATATTCTGTTGTTTTTCAGAGAAGAGTTCTGTAGATATCTATGAGGTCTATTTGATCCAGCGTTGAGTTCGGGATCTGATATTTTTGTTAATTCTGTCTCGATAATCAATCTAATATTGTCAATTGGGTATCAAAATCTCCCACTATTATTGGGTTGGAGTCTAAGTCTGGGTGCTCCTATACTGGGTACATATATACTTAGGAGAGTAAGATCTTGTTTAATTGATCCCTTTACCATTGTGTAATGCCCTTCTTTATCATCTATAATATTTGTTGTCTGTTACAATTAGAGTTTTATGATCTTTAAAGTCTATTTTGTCAGAAACTAGGATTGCAACCCTTGCTTTTTCTTTTTTCCATTTGCTTGGTAGATTTTCCTCCATCCCTTTATTTTGAGCCTATGTGTGTCACTGCATGTGAGATGGGTTTCTGGAAGACAGCATGCCAATGTGTCTTGCTTCTTTATTCAGCTTGCCATTCTTTGTCTTTTAATTGGAGCATTTAGTCCATTTACATTTAAGACTACTATTGATATGTGTAGACTTGATCCTGTGTCAATTTTAGCTGGTTAATTTGCAGACTTGTTTATGTGATTGCTTTATATTGTCACTGCTCTGTGTACTCCAGTGTGTTTTTGTAGTGGCTGATAACAGTCTTTTTTTTTTCCCCCCATATTTAACACTTCCATCAGGAGCTCTTGTAGGGCAGATCTCATGGTAACAAATTCCCTCATCATGTGCTTGTCAGGAAATGATTTTATTTCTCCTCCACTTATGAAGCTTAGTTGGGCCAGATATAAAATTCTGGATTGGAATTACTTTTCTTTAAGAAAGTTGAATATTGGCCCCCTCTCTCTTCTGGCTTACAAAGTTTCAGCTGAGAGGTCCGCTGTTAGTCTGATGGGCTTCCCTTTGTTGGTGACCTGGCCTTTGTCTCTAGCTTTCTTTAACATTTTTTTTTCCTTTCATTTCCACCTTGGAGAATCTGATGATTATGTGTCTTGGGGCTGATATTCTCATGGAGTATTTTATTGGGGTTATTTGTACTTCCTGAATTTGATTACTGGCCTCAGTAACTGGGTTGGTGAAGTTCTCATGAATGATATCCTGAAATATATTTTTCAAATTGGTTCTATTCCCCCCATCTCTTTAAAGTACACAAATCAGTCATAGATTGGTCACTTTACATAATTCCATATTTCTTGTAGGTTTTGTTCATTCTGTTTTATTCTTTTTTTCTATACTCTTATCTGCTTATTTCAGGAAGGCAGTCTTCAAGCTCTGAGATTCTTTCCTCTGCTTGTTCTCTTCAGCTCTTAATACTTGTGATTGCATTGTGATATTTTTGTATCGTGTTCTCATTTATGTTCTTCTCTTTGCTGGCTATTTTGCCTGTCAGCGCTTGCAAGATTTTATCATGATTTTTAACTTCCTTGCATTGGGTTACAGTGCACTCCTTCAACTCGGTGAACTTTGCCCCTATCCATATGCTAAATTCTACTTCTGCCATTTCAGCCATCTCAGCCTCAGCCTGGTTCCAAACCTTGCTGAAGAGGTGATGCAGTCATGGCTGGAGACCCTGAATGGGAGGTCTTGTCCAGGCGGTAAGAATGAGATCAGAAACTCACTTTAAAAAGTAGCCTGGCCACATTTTTGTAGAGCAGCTGTGCTGTGCTGAGGGTCCACTTTAGCCCCTGGTTACCTCAGACACTGCAGCTTGAAGGCTGGAATGGCTAAGTCACCCAAACAGCAAAAATGGGAGGCCTTCCTGTCCATGTGGTAGCTCTGTCCAATGAGGCCTGAAATCTCTGTTAGCTGGGACTGGTGAGGGTAACTCTGGTTGGAATGCTTCACCCACTGATGAGGAACAGGGTCAGGAACCTGCTTAAAAAAGCAATCTGACCACATTTTGATGGGGCTGCTGCCCTGAGCTGGGGTATCATTTCCACTTTCTGTTGGCTTACACTTTCTCCACAGTCCAAAGGCAGGCATTGTTAAGATACCCAAACAGCAAAGATGGTGGCCTACCTCTTCTTCTAGGATTTCCATCCTAGGGAGTTCACAAATTCCTGTAGGCCAGAGAACACCAGTGGGGGTGGCTGGAGGCCCCGATTGGGAGGTTCTATCCAGTGAGGAGGAACAGGTTCAGGAACCTGCTTAAAGAAGAGTGTGCCATGCTTTCATAGAGCAGCTGTGCTGTGCTGGGGTACTATTTCCACCACCAGTCGGCTTGAGCTCTCCAGAGCCTGGAGGCTGGAACAGCTAAGTTGCCCAAACAGCCAAGATAGTGGCTCACCCCTCCCTCTGGGAGCTCTGTCCCCAGGACCTTTCAAATATCTGTTGGCCAGAGAATACCAGCAGGGTGGCTTGAGGCCACATCCAGTGAGGGGAAATAGAATCAGGGACCAGCTTAAAGAAGCAGTCTGGCCAAGCTTTCATAGAGTAACTGTGTGCTGGGGTATTGCTTCTGCCCTGGTAGGCTTGGGATCTCCAAAGCCCTCAAGCAGGAACAACTAAATTACCAAAACAGCCAAGCTGGCAGCCCACCCCTCCCTCTGAGAGCTCTGTCCCTGGGACTTTTTATATTTCTGTCAGCAAGAGAACACCTCCATCAGGAGTGTCTGGAGGACTTGGTTGGGAGGTCTCTCTCAGTGAGGAGGAACAGATTGAGAACCAGTTTAAAGAAGCAGCCTGGCCACATTTTTGTGGAGCAGCTATGCTGTGCTAGAAGATCCCCTCCACCCTGGTTAAACTCTCCAAAGCCTGCAAGCTGGAAGGCGTAAGTTATCCAAACAGCAAATATGGTGGCCCACCCCTCCTGCCCAGGAGGTTCATCCCAGGGAGGCACAATACTACTACCAGTGGTTGGCAGGAATTCCAAGCCACTGGGTCTTATCCTGTGAGGCGTCATGGAAGTGGGGCCTGCAGACCATTGCTGCTCAGTCCCCTGGATTCAGTCTCCTTCCTAGGGATATGTATGGGAGTCTAACTTCCCACTTTCCTGGGGTTGCAGTTACTTTTGCCTGGACACCCAGAAAGCCAGAGTTTCTGAAGCTCCCAGGTCTCTGTGTGTGCCTGAGAGGCTGCTCTGCTAACACACCACATAGCAATGTGTGTCAGGCTGAAGACTCTAGTGGAATGGATTCATGAGGGTATCTTCTGACCCACAGGTTGCAAAGATCTGTGGGAGAAGCATGGTTTCCCAGGGTTACACAGTCACTCACCACTTGCCTGAGTGGGGAAGGTTCCCTTGGCTCTGTGTCACTTCCGAATGGGCCATCGTCCTGCTTTGCTTTTCTTGGTTCTCCATGGGTCGAGTTATTTCCTTGATTAGTCCCAATGCAAGTACCTGGATGTTTCTGTTGCAGTTACTGTATTTACTTGCCCTTCTGTCCCTCTCCCTGAGAGCCACACATCTAAGCCGCTTCTAGTTGGCCGTCTTGGCCCCTCCCCACAAAATACTTTTTAAAAGCAAATAAAAACATAAATAAAAAGCAACGTGAGGCCAACAAACATATGAAAAAATGCTCATCATCACTGGTCATTAGAGAAATGCAAAACAAAACCACACGGAGATACCATCTCATGCCAGTTAGAATGGTGATCATTAAAAAATCTGGAGACAACAGATGCTGGAGAGGTTGTGGAGAAATAGGAACACTTTTACACTGTTGGTGGGAATGCAAATTAGTTCAACCATTGTGGAAGACAGTGTGGCGATTCCTCAAGGACCTAGAAATAGAAATTCCATTTGACCCAGCAATCCCATTACTGGGTATA
>CAUYLG010032100.1:0-52263 GCA_963573385.1 Cacajao melanocephalus
CCTTTATGCACACAATCTAGAAAATTTAGAGGAAATGAGTAAATTCCTAGAAACACATGAGCTCCCAGATTGAATCAGAAATAAATTGAAACTCTAAATGGGCAAATATCAAGTTCTAAAATTGAATCCATTAAAAAAAAAAGGCCCTAGATCAGATAGATTCACAGCTGAATTCTATCAGATGTACAAAAAAGAGCTGGTACGAGTTCTACTGAAACTATTCCTAAGCATAGAGGAGGAGGAGCTCCTCCCTGACTTCTTCTGTGAAGCCAGCATCATCCTGATACCAAAACTTGGCAAAGACACAATGAAAAAAGAAAACTACATGTCAATAACCTTGATGGATATAAATGTAAAAATCCTCAACAAAATACTGGCAAACTGGATTCAGCAGCATATCACAAAATTAATTTACCACAGACAAGTAGGCTTCATTCATAAACTGCAAAGTTGATGTAACATATATAAATTAATAAATATGATTTACAAATAAACAGAAATTAAAAACAAAAACCATATGATAATCTCAACAGCTGGTTTTTATAAAATCTAATACCTCTTCATCATAAAAAAACAAAAACCCTCAAGAAACTAGGCATTGAAGGAACATACCTCAGAAAAATAGGAGCCTTCTATGTCACACCCACGGCCAAAATCATAGTGAACAGGCAAAAACTGAAAACGTGCCCCATTTCAGAGATCTGAAATAGATAAAAATGCTCTCTGTCATCACTCCTATTCAACGTAGTACTGGAAATAAAATCATCGAAATAAAAAATTGTCATACTATCTCTCTTCACTAATGATATGATTCTATACCTAGAAACCCCTAAATAATCTGCCAAAAAGCTCCTAGAACTAACAGATGGCTTCAATAAAGGTTCAGGATACAAAATCAATGTACAAAAAATCAGAAGCATTTCTTTTTCCTTAATTTTTTTTTTTTGTTGTTGTTGTTAGAATCTCACTCTCTTGACCAGGCTGGAAGGCTGTGGTCTGACCTTGGCTCACTACAGCCTCAATTTCTTGGGTTCAAGCAAACCTCCCATCTCAGCTTTGCAAATAGCTAGGACTACAGGCACATGCCACCTTGCCTGGCTCATTTTTGATTTTGGGGATTTTCTTGGTAGAGTTAGGTTCTCACTTTGTTGTGCAAGTTGGTCTCAAACTCCTGGGCTCAACTGATCCTCCTGCCTCAGCCTCCCAAAGTTCTGGGATTACAGGTGTGAGCCACCACACTGGGCCTTTAGTAACATTTCTATACACTGATAATGTTCATGCAGAGAGCCAAATTAAGAGAGCTATTTCATTTTCAATAGCCATAAAAAGATAAAATACCCAGGAAAACATCTAACCAAAAAGAAAGATCTTTGCAAGGAGAACTATAAAACACTGCTCAAATAAATCATAGATGAAACAAACAGAAAAAGTCCCAAGCTTCATGAATTGAAAGAACAAATGTCATTAAAATAGCCATACTGCTCAAAGCAACATATAGATTCAACATTTTCTTACACAACAAACCTCATTTTATACAAAAATAGAAAAAATTGTTCTAAAATTCATATGGAACCAAAAATGAGCCAGAATAATCAAAGCACTCATAAGAAAAACAAAGCATCACATTTTTTTTATACTTTAAGTTCTGGGGTACATGTGGAGAACATGCAGGTTTGTTACGTAGGTATACATGTGCCATGGTGGTTTGCTTAGGGATTTCTCCTAATGCTATCCCTCCCCAATCCTCCCACCCCCAGATAACTCTCCCCTAGCCCAATACCCCACTACAGGCCCCGTGTGTGATGTTCTTCTCCCTGTGTCCATGTGTTTTCATTGTTCAACACCCACTTAATGAGGGAGAACATGGGTGTTTGGTTTTCTGTTTTTGTGTCAGTTTCCTGAGAATACTGGTTTCCATCTTCATCCATGTCCCTGCAAAGGACATGAACTCATCCTTTTCTGTGGCTGCATAGTATTCCATGGTGTATATATGCCACATATACTTTATCCGGTCTATCATTGATGGGCATTTGGATTGGATCCAAGTTTTTGCTATTGTAAGCATTGCAACAATAAATATACCTGTCTATGTGTCTTTATAATGGAATAATTTATAATCTTTGACCCAGTAATGGGATTGCTGGGTCAAATAATGTTTCTAGATCTAGATCCCTGAGGAATCGCCACACTGTCTTCCACAATGGTTGAACTAATTGACACTCCCACCAACAGTGTAAAAGCATTCCTATTTCTCCACATCCTCTTCAGTAGCATCTGTTGTCTCCTGATTTTTTAATGATCACCTTTCTAACTGGTGTGAGATGGTAACTCAATGTGGTCTTGATTTACATTTTTCTAATGACCAGTGATGATGAGCTTTCTTTCATATGTATGTTGGCTGTATAAATGTCTTCTTTTGAAAAGTGTCTGTTCATATCCTTCGCCCACTTTTTGACAGAGTTGTTCTTTTTTTCTTGTTAATGTGTTTTGTTCTTTGTAGATTCTGGATATTAGTCCTTTGTCAGATGGGTAGATTGCAACAATTTTTCCCATTCTGTTGGTTGTTGGTTCACTATAATGATAGTTTCCTTCACTGTGCAGAAGTTCTTTGGTTTAATTAGATCTCATTTATCTATTTTGGCTTTTGTGGCCATTGCTTTTGGTGTTTTTGTCATGAAGTCCTTGCCTATGCGTATGTCCTGAATGGTATTGCCTAGATTTTCTCCTAGAGTTTTTATTGTGTTAGGTCTTATGTTTAAATCTTTAATCCATCTGGAGTTAATTTTTGTATAAGGTGTAAGGAAGGAATCCAGTTTCAGCTTTCTGCATATGGCTAACTAGTTTTCTCAAAACCATTTATTAAATAGAGAATTATTTTCCCATTGCATGTTTTTGTCAGGTTTGTCAAAGATCAGATGGTTGTAGATGTGTGGTGTTATTTCTGCAGCCTCTGTTCTGTTCTTTTGGTCTCTATCTCTGTTTTGGTACCAGTGTCATGCTGTTTTGATTACTGTAGCCTTGTAGTATAGTTTGAAGTCAGGTAGCATGGTGCCTCCAGCTTTGTTTTTTTTTGTTTTTGTTTAAGATTGCCTCGGCTATGCAGGCTCTTTTTTAGTTCCATATGAAATTTAAGGTGTTTCTTTCCAGTTCTGTGAAGAAAGTCAATGGTAGCTTGATGAGGATAGCATTGAATTTATAAATTACTTTGGGCAGTATGGCCATTTTCATGATACTGATCATTCCTAACCATGAGCATGGAAGGTTTGCCATCTGTTTGTGTCCTCTCTTCTTTCCTTGAGCAGTGGTTTCTGATCAAAAACCATAGAGGCCAAAAGAAAGTAGAACAATATTTTCCCTGACCACTGCTCAAGGAAAATATTGTTCTGCTTTCTTCTGGCCTCTATGGTTTTCAATCAGAAATCAATGGACATTCAAGTCATTTTTTTCCCCTAAAGTGACATGCTGTTTTTCTGTAATTTTAAGATTTTCCTTTCTTTGTCATTAGTTTGTAGGAGGTTAATTGTTATATGTCTGGACATAAATATTTTGGAGTTTATCTGCGTTGTTTTGCTGAGCTTCTTGAACCTGTTTATGCCTTTTGCCAAATTTAGAAAGTTACCAGCCATTATTTCTTTAAATTTTTTTGCACTACATTCTTTTTCCTCTTCTTCAACTCTGATTTCTGGAGGGTTTGATCTTTTGGTTTTGTCTCACAGGCTCCTGGAGCTCTATTCACTTTATAAAATATATATATATTTTCCTCTCTGTTGTTCAGTTTGAATAAATGCCTAGTGCTCCTTTCTTTGCTCCTCCAGCCAGAAATCCGGGGTTTTCGTGACTAATCTCTGTTCTGTGTGTGACTGTGCCCACATCTGGGGCCAAGTAGTTGGAGAACAGAAAGAGAAAAAAAGATAAGGAGTAGGGGTATTCACCTATCCTCCTAAGACCAAAGCTCCTTTGATCAGAAAAGAAATTCTGCCATCTCCCACTTTTAAGGGCCTGCTATCCTCACTGCTGCCTCTGTCACTTCTACAACCATCACCTTTGTTGGCTTGTCTGCAGGCTGGGGTTTTAGAAAACAGAAAACAAAAGAGGCTCACAGAAGGTATCCGAGATATCACACATTGCCTTCTCTGCTTGGCCATCCTGCCTCTGAGATGTTTCTCTTGTCTTGCCTAAATAAATAAAAGAATTAAAGGGCTCAGCCCAAGAGAACATAAATTTGTAAGATTGTTTTCCCAAACTCCTTTTAATTCATAATTCCCCCAGCACTTTATGCTTCTTTCTGATCTTCCACACAAAAAATGGAACTTTCGTTGCCCTTCTCTATGGCACACTTCCTACAGCTGTACCAACCAACTGTCTGTGGCAAACTCATGGGAGGACAGAAAGCATAAAACTGCCCCATTTTCTTGGAACCACAGCATCTTCTTAGGTTATCCTAATTTTAGCATGCTGGTTATTTTCATTTGTGGCCTTGAATGATTAAACTGCTTTACTATTATTCACAGCATGTACTACCCCTGATATGTTACATGATTACTGGTTTGGAATCTGACTCCCTTTCCCATACTAAAAAGTAATCTTTACAATGACATAAGTTTATTCATTTCTGTATTTTCAGCATGAAGAACAGTGCACAATTCTTAAGATGCTTAATAAATATTGTAAAAGTCATGAAAAACTGATTCCTCAGAGCGAATTGAAGAATTGGCCTGAGATTTTTGCTCATTGCCCAATTATGCTATATAACTCCTCTTCTGACTCTTAAAGAGTAATATTAAAGGATGTAGGAGGCCAGAGAAGCCTCTTCAAGGAAATGACTAATAATTTTCAACAAGAGGGGCTAAGAAATCTTTGTATTATGCAACTTTTTATACATGTATTATTTATTGCTGCTGTAAAAAAACAAATTTAGCAACTTAAAACAGTACAGATTTATTATCTTAAGGTTCTTTAATGATTTTGGCATGAATCTCACTGGGCTAAAATGAAAGTATTGGTAGAGCTGGAGACTCTACAAGATGGTCTGTATCTTGCTTACTTGGATTGTGGGCAGGATTCTGTTCGTGTGGTTGTGGGATGTAGGTTACTGTTTTCTAGCTGACTGTCAGCTGTAGGCTGGCCTCCTTTCTAGAGGCTACCTATGTTTTTAGGGGCTTCCTTAGCTTGTAGTTCCCTTCTTTGACCTTCAGTGTTAGCAACCGTGGGTCAAGTTTCTCTCACACATCGAATCTCCTGTTTCTTCTGTCTCATCTTTCTGATTCAGGCAGTAAAGTCTCTCTGCTTTGAAGGACTCATGTGGTTGTACTGGGTCCACGTGATAATATACCCTGACTTGGAGGTATGACGGATGCAGTGAGAATGGTATGGTGCTCATATGTAGATTCTGGGTAGTGCACATTTATTTGAACAACACTTGTTATATTATTGGGTATCAGTTATTTACTGTGCACCTAGAAATTTCATGTGACCCAAGTTATACTAGAGCAATATTTATGCAAAAACATGTTGTTGAGCAGAGTTTGCTTTCTCATTAGATAATGCTTCTATATCCAAGAATATGTCAAAGGTTGAGGTAGAGGCAGAGTATATCAGGACCCCAAATATGTAGCAGTAGAAGCTACAGTATGGATAGCTCCAGTGTCTTCTGGTGAACTTCTATCAGATAAAACACAAAGGTTTCACCATTTTTTTTCCCTTCTTCTTGAAAACTTTAATTGAAGTTTGTGCAGAAAAGTGCGCATCTTATACAGCTCATTAAGTCTGCATGAAGCTATCAGATCCTTGTAACAGCACCAAAATCAAGAAACAGAATATTGCTACTATTCCAGAAGTTTTTCTTTGTCCCATACCAGACCCAACTGTAACTACTATAGTAACTTCTCACCATAGATTGATTCTACTTGTGATTGAACTTTATATAAATAAGATAATATAGTATGTACTCTTGTCTTTCACTTCTTGCATTCCATATTAGCTTTACGGTATTGATTTATGCTGTTAGGTATAATTGTAATTTATTTTCAAGGTTGTATATTTTTTGTGAATAAAATATAATTTATCTATTTCAGAGTTAATAGACATTCAAATTGTTTTTAGTTTTGTCTATTATAGTTTTGCTAAAGAACTTTCTAGTACATGTTTTTGTATACATACACACACACACACACACACACACAAATCTGCCAGGTATAACTAGATGTGTTGCTCTAGGTCATAGGACATACATGTGGTTAACTTTGCTAGGTTCTGTCAGATAGCTTTCCCAAATTTGTTGCATCAGCTTGTACTGCCACCAGTAGAGTAGAAACATTTTAATTGTTCTACATCTCCCCAATACTTGGTATCATCAGCTCTTAAAAAGAATTGTAGTCATTCTGGTGCATATGTAGTGAGAGTGCTTTATAAGATTTTCTTGGTGACTAAGAAAGTATATTTTTTCATGCCTTTTTAGCTATTTAGATTTTTTTTTTAGTTTTTTTTTTGCCCACTTTAGGGTTAGGTTGCTTGTAATCCCACTGTTCTAAGAATATTATTGAAGAACAGCACAACAGAGCTTGATGGACTGGTGATAGTGCCAAGTATTCTGGTGGCTACTACCAAAAAAACGCTCTACTTCAGGTGACCAAAACTGGTAACAGAGTGAAACAATGTAAGAATGGTCAAGGTAAGAGGCTGAAATGCATGTAGTTTGCCTAGCCATGACCAATCAGCATTACACAGATATTGTTTGCTTGGTGTACACCAACACAAGGGTTGTAAACAGTGACGTACTGTGGTCAGGCAAGTGGACAAAACTGGTTTTTATATGCCTATCTGGGGGTAATTACTTGTGGATAAATGTTCCAATCGTGTCTAATTTCAAAATAAACATGAGAAATCCCATCAATGTGATCTTCAGATGTGGAATTGGCAGGCTGATGTTTTTATATATATTCCTCATAGATGAACTCACAGATGACTTAATTAATTTAAGAGGTATGGATACAAACCATGTATATATCAATCATTATATTTCAAACCATTTATACATATTCTTACATATATGTGTGTGTGTGTGTGTGTGTGTGTGTGTATATATATATACACACTTTATGAAGAGCTTATACCTTGTGATGGTTAATTTTAGGTTTCGACTATATTAAGGAATACCCAGAGAACTGGTAAAGCATTACTGTTTAGTGTGCCTGTGAGAGTGTTGCCAGAGAAAATAATCCTGAGAGTCTGAGTGGACCAAGTGGGGAAGATCGTTCCTCAATGTGAGCATCTAATTGGCTAGAGGCTTAGATAGAACAAAAATAGAGGAAAAGTAAATTGATCTCTCTCTCTCTCTCTCTCTCTCTCTCTCTCTTTTGGATCTAGTATACACTCCTCTTCTCCTACCTTAGATATCAAAACTCCAGACTCTCTGACCTTTGGACTCTGGGACTTAATCCTCCTGGGTTCTTAGGCCTTTGGACTGCTGAGCCATTCTACTGACTTCCTAGGGTCTCCAGCTTGCAGGCAGGCTGTCATGGGACTTCTCAGCTTCCATAATCATGTGAGCCAATTTCCATAATAAATTCCCTCTCAAATATATATATAAATTACTAATATATTTATCGTTTATGTATAATATATGTATATATATGAGCCATTTGTATTGTTTCTCTGGAGAACCCTGGTTAATACATACCTAATTACCACTCAGGCAGCCAGTACCAATGATCAATAATTTTCTTCTTAATATTCCTGAATCCTTAAGTGCTATCAAACTGTGCTTCATATGTTAACAGAAATAGGGACCAGTGTAAATCTTACTGGTATGAAAACCAAAGGACCAGGAGGGACCATTAGAGAAGAGAAGAGTGGTACCATTTATGAAGCTATTGTCTCTGTCCTCCAAACACACTGTTCCATACTCTATTTTACTAGGGTTCAGTCTCTATACACCACAGTTCTACTTTTCTAATTGGCATTCTTTAGGCTTTGTTGAGAGGGTGTGCTAAAGAGACACTGAAACTGCAGAAGAAGAAGAAACTTGGTCCTTCCCATGCTTCATGACTGTTTTCTTTTCCTGTGTGTTTCATCCTAGTAATGATTTTTCACCCTAGCAGTACAATTCCTTCTCATAGTAGCAGAGGCATCTAATTTGCAAATCTTCTCCAATTTGAAGAACTACCTTCAGAGCAAGTTTACAGGCACTCTCCTCTTTAGAAGTTTCAGTCAAAGTTGCTATTGGACCCCTCCTCTAAGCACCAGAGCTTTAAGGATGGTGCTGGTGATGGTTCCTCTAAACACCAGAAGGTGTTATAAGTTATATTATTTCTATAAGTTATGGTCTAGCTATGAAGGTGAGACTCTTCTGGGCACAATGCCCTACTTACTACTCAATTGGTTATGACAATTTTAATGTCAATTATATATGGAGCTTAAGAGGATCAGGATTTTGGGAAGTCAGAAGAAGCAAATTTATGACTATAGTTATGACCAGCAGGTGTTTACAGGAACAAGCACCAGCTGGTGTTTAGAGGAACTAACACCAGCACCATCCTTAAAGCTCTGTGTTTTAAATCTACAGGTCTCTTCATCTTCGTTTTTAAATTTTACTAATTTTTAACTTACGCCTTTGTTTCTTCAGCCTTAGAGATGATTGCTGCCTCCTATCACTGCTATCACCCTGATAATTTACTGTTAATTTTCCTTTTCAGTTACTCTTTTAAAAACTAATTCCTAATTACTGTGTTTTACATATTAATTCTTTCTATTAAAATAACTAGTATAGTTTAGGTTTCCTCACTGGGCTCTGACTGATACAGAAGATAGGAGGTCTTCTCTTTAGGATTCAGACTAACTCATGCCTCCCCAGTTATCACCACAAAGGATTGTAGAAAAAGAAGATAAAGAAATGGGGAATTTTGTTTAAGAACAATTAAAACAATAAAGATATACAAATTACACTTCTTCCAACCAGAATCTTAATTTCACTGGTAAGGCTGTATAAAACGGCGTAAAAGAAGTACCTTAAATTTTCATGACATGTAACCCAACACCTATGGCTAAATGTGTTAATAAAATAAAATAGGTTATTCATTTGTCCCTTCTATAAACTAGCACTGCCATAGTAAATAGGGATTATTGGACAATATAATTAAATATTCAATGTATTTCAATGTGTGAAACTTTTAGGTAGAATCTAGGTAGACTCATTTACTAGGGAAATAAAAACAAGTAGATAAAGATAAGATTGAACCTTGAGATAAGATTTATTAATGCCATATAGAACCATTTTATTTCCATTGATTACATCCATTGATTATAGGCATAGGCTTTTGGGTTAAGGTGCAGAAAGGGCCTTTCTCAGACTTAAGTTCCTTTGAAGATCTATACTACAATTAGGCAATAGATAGTACTAGTAGCTTCATTGATTGAATTCAAAATCCTGCAGCCCTGTATGCTACATTGAAAGGTATGATGAAGCCAGCAAAGGCTATTAATGTGATAGCTTATCATTAATTCTCAATGTCCACCAATTCTATATCCCATTTGAGCTCAATAGTCTATGGATCACTAAGGAAGACCTGGAGAAGGAGCCAACTTTGTAACATGAAGCCAGTTTTGCAGGAAATATGAATTGGTAGCAAAATAACCTTTCTTCAGTTTATCTAAGCTGTGACACGTAGTACAGGACTATATTCTAGGCAATGCTAACCATAGTTGGTGCAAAAGATCAACTTCTAATGTTATTTCTATAAGTTATGGCCTAGCTATGAAGGTAAGACTCTTCTAGGTGCAATGCCGTATCTACTACTCAATTGGTTGTGACAATTTTTATGTCAATTATATATGTAGGTTAAGAAGATCAGGATTTTTGGAGGTCAGAAGAAGCAAATTTATGACTAGCAGGAAGTTTATACTTAAAAAAATATTTTGCAGCTATTATTGTTGTAGAAAATGAATATGTATTTGTAGTCATCAGACCACTCGTTGTCAGGACCATCCAGGTCATAGAAGAGTACTAAATGCAAGACAATAGACTTTTTAGGGCCTTGGAAACTAGATACAGAGATATTTCTCAGAAATGCTTAGAAACTGGTCCAAACTGGTTCCAGTTTTGCAAAATGAGGATGTGAGTTTGATGATACAAAATTTGGTTAGATTAAAAAAGAGCCTGACATTTGTAAGCATTATCTTGCCTGAAAGGATTATTTGCAGAGATTATATGTATGAATCCCTATTAGAGACATTGGAGACTAAAGTGTGTGTGTGTGTGTGTGTGTGTGTGTGTGTGTGTGTGTGTGTGGTTTCCTACCACCAGTTATCTAGGTAAATGCTGCAGCTATAAGTACTGCTGGTGAGTATTCAATACAGATATTTTCAATACAGACTAAGACTTTCAATCAACAATTTCAGTAGAGTTTTGATATTTAATGTTTTTGGTTTAACTTTATAATATCAGTGAAAAACAATGAATATATAAAAGGAAGAAACAAGGTTGGAAAAAAAACCTCAAAACCTGAAACTAAACAAAGAGTTCTCTCGGATACTCTCTAAATACAAACTTCTTGCTAGTGGCATAAGACAAGTTATTTAATTTATCTACATTTCATTGTTCTTAACGATACAATGAGGATAATAACAGTCTCCAGCTCAGGGCTCCTATAAGGAAATCAGATAGTACATGTAAAATAATTACTACGTTGTCTGGTACAAAATAAGTACTAAATAAATATTAGCTACTAGTATTGCCTATTATTATTATCAATAATTGGAGGAGGAAAATAAAGAGGAAGAAAGTCATCTGAGGTCACAGAGTGACTGGCAGGGAGCCCAATCTTTTTTGATTGTAGCCTTTTTTTTATTAACATCTGTGTTGAAATGTTTCCACATTCTCTTCTCCACTGCTGTTGGGATAATGTCCAAGTTCGTTAGTAAGATGTTTAAGTGTGTTTTTAATGAGGCTTCAACAATGCTGTCAATCATCACATGCTTTAAATATTCTGATCTACTTGATAATTCTAAAACATAAACTTCATATTTCCATATCTTTGGTCATTTTTTCCTTTTGTTGGAGTGTCCTGCCATTTCCCTTTATATATCTGTCAAATTGTCATTTACCCTTTATTACACAGCTGTCTTAGTCAGAGATTGTTTGGATGCAGTACCAGAGATCACCTTAAGCTAGATTTTATAAAAACTGTGAACTTAATGGAAGGACATACAAGGCTACGAAACAGAACCTAAGGGTGAGAACTACAGTCAAGCCTCAGAAGGACTATAGTCAGAAATTGGAAAATAGCCTGGAATCAAAACTCTTTTTCTCTCTCTCCTTGTCTCTTTCTGTGAAGCTAAATGTCATTTTATTATCTTTCCTTCAGTGTAGGCTTCATTTTTGTATCTCTCTGAAATTGGATTCTTTTCTTTTTTTCCATGTACATGATGGAAAATAGCTACCACAGGCTTTGGCTTCCTTCAATTTAGTTAATAACAGAATGGTTTAGAATTTTTATTTCCAAAGTATTTTTTTTTAAAAAAATAGTCAAATTACTCTAGCTTGGGCCAAGCTTTTCCTGTAAGAGCAACCTTAGCTAGGATAAGCATAAGTATTTACTCAAACATAAATTCAGGGCCACCCCATGATGGGAAGAAAAGGATATAAGGCTAGGAAGAGTGTATGTAGAGCAGGATGCCTACATTTAATCTTCTCTTTAAAGCATATACAAACTCCTGCCAGGTAGGATTCATTATTCTTCTCTGTGATCCTTTAGAGCTCATCATCTCATGATATTGTTAATTATACAGAAAACACATAAATATCCTCATTAGAGTGTGCGTCTCTCAAAGATTAGTGGGTTGTCTAATTTATCTTTGTATTTTAAGCACTTAATAGTGATGCAGCCCTCAAAGAGCTCCATGTAATGGGGAAAGCCAAGAATAAGAATTTCAACAGAAGGAAATATTTTATAAGAAAAACAAGCATTATGGAAGTTCAAGAAAACTAGAAATCATTTTTATATTAGTGACCAAGAAGTTTTCATGAACATGGCATGTTAATTGTACCTTGAAGGACATGTCATTTTTGCCAGGTAAAGAATTTAAAGGCATTTTCAGCCCTAAAAAGAAAAAAAATTGTAAAAGTAAAGAAATAGTCAGATGTACACATCAAAATGTAATATGAGATTCAGTAAAATTGTGTGGTCATTTGGAATCCATAAAAGGGATAAATGCAAGGTAAGATAATAATACAATTAATATAAACTTAAAAAGATTTCACCAAAACATCATTTAATTTTTTTACTATATTTTATAAAATATTAATTGAACAAGAAGATATATATTAAATTTAACCCTTTTCCCATTTAGGAAAAAAGTACAGCTTGCTGACAGCACTCATTTTACATAATCCTACTCTTTAAGGCTCAGGCAAATCTGAGTGATTTTGAATGTGAATATTAAATACAAAAAGTGTTCTTGGAGTTATTTCTTAACAGAACTAACATCAGAATCATCAAATCATCAGAATTGTTTATTTCAGAAAAATCAGATTCATCAAATGAATCTTCAGCCAACAACTGTTTGAGAAGGATGTTAACATGAAGGCATGCTACATTTTCTAGTATTTGACATTTTCAGTGATCAAGAATTACTGTATTTTGTAAGTGGACATACCGCTACTAAAAACAGGATGCTATAAACAGAATGATGCCTTTTGTTTCCAACGTTGATATACCAGAGTAATGTGAAAATAATAAAAGCAAGATATTTCATGGCAAAGTTATCTCTAGGTAAATGCTGCCGCTGCAAGCACCACCAGTGAGTATTCTTGTGGCAAACAGGACAAGGGTTAAATGTTTGCTTGCAAAATAACAGTACAGTCTGAGGTTAAAAGAAAATAATAAGTGTATAGTGAGGAGACTAAATTATGTATTTTTTGGCCTAGAAAAAGCTATTTAATAATAGCCCCTTTATTGGAAAAGTTTATTAATAAATGACATTCAATAAATCATCAGATCAAAGATTTGCATTTTAGTCTTACCAGAGTGGAAACAAATGAGAACAAGCAAAGATTATTTATTCAAAGCTTGCTATAGCAGTGAAGTCAGCCACCATCACTGGTGTTTGGTACAGACTCAAAGGCAGGCAGAGAAATAGGGATGCTTTATAGTGGAAAAAGTAAAGCCTGCAGGTGTGCCCTGCTTAGGGGTGTTGGTGTGGAAAAGCCATAGGTGGGATAAATTAGAAGTAAGGCTTCTTATGTGATTGGAGTGGAGAACATATTTGAATGCCTCTAGATGATCCTAAAGTCATGCAAAAATTGGGGAAGCCATCAATTATTGATCAAGTCCAGGGCATTTGGGACCACTTGTTACAAGGTTATCATACTGTTTCCTGGACCCTTTACTATGAATAGTGGTCTGATTGCTTACAAGTCTGACTTGCATACAGTAGATTGGCATCCTAAGCTGGTTATTATAGGTAAGGGGTTTGTTTCTCGGGCTGCCCACTGCAGATTGAGGGTCAGAGTTCTATTTTTATATGTGAATCGGCCATTGTTGATTTGTGTATTTAGTTTCTTATCTACAAAAATACTAAATCCTTGAAAGTACAAAGGATATCTTTTTTATCTATACAGGTTCATTACAAAGAACTACACTAAGCTCTTATTTATTATAAATATGTTGAACAAATTAAATATACAAATAGTTATAAATGGGGAAAACAAAAGAGTCTTATATAACGTCCCAAATTTTTAGACTTAAAAACTTAAGGGCATAACCATATTATGGTAGTAGTAACAGTAGTTATTAATTGTCTCCTATCTCAAACTCCCAACCTCAGGTGATCCACTGGCCTTGGCATCCCAAAGTGCTGAGATTACAGGCGTGAGCCTTCTTGTTAAGTATTTATAGTTATTCTCCAAGTACTTAAATGTTAGATCAATTACCTGTAGATCCTACTTGATGCCATTGTTTATTATTACTTCCCTACCAAACAAAAGCCATCTTTTTACTGAATAAAGATTTCTTGCCTGATTCTTTCTTTCCACAGAAAAGTCTGTAATTCATATTTAGAATAGACTTCTAAAAAGCCTTTCTCTTTATTTAGTCAGTACATACCCAGGCAAGTGTGTAACCCATTTTCTTCTGAAGCTGGGATTCATCCTATAAATAAATAAAACACTCAACACCAAGTCAGTCTGAATAAAATGCATTATTCTATCTTTGCCACAGGGTAAGTGTTCTCATCTGGCCTGTGTAGTATTTGATGCCTCTGATGACTGTCTTTCTTCAGATACTTTGACTTTGATTCCCAGAACCTTTTGGATTTCTTTTCATGTATCTGTTTCACTTCACTATCATGAATAAATTGTCTTTTTCTTTGTCATCTGTAGTTTTCAAGTTCCAGTCTCAGAAGTCTTCTCTTCCTTAACTCACACTCCTTAAATGAGCTCCTATTCGATCCTGTGGCTTCAATGACCCTTTATTTGCTAATTACAAACATTTATCTCTCATAGGTTGTATACCTGTATCCAGCCACTTATGAGATATATTTCTTGGATATTGGAGTAATCTAGGTTATTATCCCAGATAATCTATTAGAATATTCTAGGTTATTATTTTTTGGATTTCATATAGAGGGGGAAAACAAAATAAGGATCCATGTGGAGATGAAAATGAAATATTGGTTTTAGATTAGAGCTATTTGGTAATTTCTACATTGGAGAGAGTGACAAAGCTTCCATTCCTTTTTTCACTTTCCTGCCAACCGTCCTCAGTACATACACACATACTCTCTCTCTCTCTCCCTCTGTCTCTCCTTAAGGCTAGAAGAGAAAGCTATGACCTTTCTCATATTCCATGCAGCAAAGGAACACAAGACAGAGAAAAAAATAAATCTTCACTAAATTCTTTTTTTTCGCCTTACTCTGTCAATTTAACTCAATGAATGCAAAAGTCTCTCTAACTTGGCAAACAGATTAGTTGCTTTTTCACACACATGGAGAGATGTTTGAGAAAGAAGTAAGAGGGGGACAAAATAGTATTTTTCTGATACTTATCTTTTTTTTAGGGAAACATGAAGGAGAATTAGCTTTCTACCAGTGCTCTCCAGTTGGATGTTATAAAGGGACTTAGGTTTTGACAGACAAAACTGCAGCCTTTCATTTTACTGTTAAGTCTTAGGCTACTTTTTCCTCCCAGCTCACTGACTCAGTGAACATAATTATCTCACAGTTATTTAACTAACAATGAGGAAAAGACAGAAATATGTAATTCCTATTATTTCTTCATATCTTTTAGGAAGTATTAAAATATTTAAAAAAAAGGAAAGAAGTACTTTCTTCTTTGCAGTGGTATCACATTTTAACAAGTGATATTCTACAATTTCATGATGCTATTTAACTCTGTGGCTATCATCAATTATTTGATGATGTGGTAGTCATGAATTTACATTGTAATATCTAGTCCTCTGCTCTAAACCCTGCAGTACCATTCTGAGTTGGCCTTTTTTTAGAATTCAATTTTTTCTACTTGACCAATAATCTCTTTGTCTCTGATAGTGTAAAATATTCAGGTGTTATGGTTGGATATGGTTTCTTTGGTCCCACAAAAGCTCATGTTGAAATTTGACTACCAGAATGGTGGTGTTGGGATGTAAGGTCCAATGGAAAGTGTTTGGTTCATGGGAGTGAATACCTCATGAATGACTTGTTTCCATTCTCTCAGTACTAAGTTTTTGCTCTTGGATATTGGACTAGTTCTCTCAGGAATCGATTAGTTCTCACAAGAGCAAGTTGTTATAAAGCAAAGTCTCTCCTACTGTTTCGCCTTCCTCCCTCTTTGCAGGTATCAATTTCCCCTTTGACTTCTCTGCATATTGTGACACAGTCCAAAACCTCTCACATGAAACCAAGGTTATGTCCTCGAACTTCTTGGCCTTTAGAACTATGAGTTAAACAAACCTCTTTTTTGATAAATTACCCAGTCTCAAATATTATTTTATACCAACACAGAATGGACTGCTAGAACAAGATTACACAAAAGTATGTATAGAATGTACACATTTCTTTGAACCTTGTGAAATAAATGGATGCTGCTGGGTCTTTACGAGAAAGAAGATGTGTAAGGATTTAAAGTCATGCTTTAAATATAAGATTCTTAGTTTATAAGTTATAAGTTCTTAGACTGTATAAAAATACGCTACAAGTTAGTATGACCTCTTCACAAATACAAAAGTCATGTTCCCTAAGAAGTAAAATTCTTAGAATTGTAAAAAACACAGGAATATTTTTAACAGAAATGCACTAAATTTTATTACTTATTTTGTGTTTTGTCTTGGATAGAAATGCATTTCAAAGTTTAACCATTTTAAGTATATGCTCTCAAGTTTTGTTCTATTCATATACAGAAGATGGCTTAGACTTTTTCCATGAAAGTAATTTTTTAACACTCTCAAACTATGAGAAATTAAAGATTATAAGATTTCTAACAAGTTGAAACCTTTTGTAAGAGCACTACTAAAAAATCTCGATTATTAAAGTGTCTAAGTACCAGTGTGCGTGGTGTCACTATTTTATATGATAAATAATATTTTTTCTTTTCATGACTTTGTTCTGAATGTAAGGGATACAGAAAATAAAATAATTTTTGTAGTGGTAGTAGCTAACATATGCAATATGGTTTGGCTGTGTCTCCACCAATTCTCATATTGAATTGTAGCTTCTATGATTCCTCTATGTTGTGGGAGGGACCCAGTGGTAAATAATTGAATCATAGGAGTGGTTTCTCCCATACTATTCTTGAGGTAGTGAATAAGTCTAATGAGATCTGATGATTTTATAAGGGGTTTTCCCTTTCACTTGGCCCTTATTCTCTCTTGTCTGCTGCCATGTAAGACGTGCCTTTTGCCTTTTGCCATGATTGTGAGGCCTCCCCAGCCACATGGAACTATGAGTCCATTAAACTTTTTTTCTTTATAAATTATCCAGTCTCAGGTATGTCTTCATTAGTAGCATAAAGACAGACTAATACAATATGTTATGCCTTTATCTGTGCTTGGCATTGTTCTATATACTTAATTAATATAACCTTAGAAAGTCATAGATATTACAGGTGTACAGTCTTGCTGAAATCATTAGGAACAGATGTGTTTTAAAAATTAGAGGTTTTCAGCATTCAGAAAAATAATACAGTGCATATATTATAGATATATGGTACCCCCAGAAAGGTCTGGGGTAGCACATCACAATCAAACACAATAACATTTCCATGAAGAAACTTTTAAATGTTCACACTACATAAGAAAATATGCCTATAAATCACATCTTTTCAGATATATTTTTTTGTCAAATAAGTTTGCTATAACCTTAAAAAAAAAGTTTCAACTTTGAAAAATTTTGGATTTCATAATTGTGCTTGAGGGACAATGATCTGTATTATTACATACATTTTACAGGAAGGAAATTGAGGTACAAAGATGTTAAGTAATTGGCACAAAATTATATTGAAAATGAGTAAGGGAGATGAAAATTAAACCCTGGCAATTTGCCTACAGAATCTCTCAACCTCTATTATCTACCTCTACTTCTTGAGGCTGGACATTAAAGACAAGTTGATTTATCTTCCTCAGTATTTGTATTCTGTGATCTGACAGATGAATTCTTTTTACAATATGAAATTCCATGCCTCATAAAAACCCATTGTTCTTTGAATCTTGACAAGAGATCTAGCACTACATGACCTTCATTCACTAATTTTAGTTTTACTTTTAGAAATAACACATGGTAAAGCCACTCCTAAATGATAATAGTTCAAATATTTAAGATAGTTCTTGCCATTTAAAAAAATTTCCTTTTGTTTAAACATGCCCAGCTCATTCATATATTACGTTTTTCTCTTTTTCATGACAAGTCAAAATGCACTCCTCACAAGTATCATATTTCTATTAATGTCTTTTTAAAAAACACATTGAGAAAACCAGAAATCAGTAAGGTGATTCAATTTACATAAAATAGAATACAATGAGATACCTATTCCTATGATAGGAATAATTTTCCATTTTTAGAAACTGTATTAGTCAGTTCTCTCACTGCTATAGAGAAATACCTGACCTGGATAATTTATTTAAAAAAAAAAGAAGTTTAATTGGCTTATGAATCGGCAGGCTCTACCGGAAGTTTGGTGAAATCTGCTTAGCTTCTAGGGAAGCCTCAGGAAACTTACAGTCATGGGATAGGATGAAAAGAAACCTGGCACTTCACATGACCAGAGCAGGAGAAAGAAAATGAGAAGAGAGGTGCTATACACTTTTAAAGAACCAGATATCATGGGAACTCTCTTATGAGAACAGCACTAGGGAGAATGGTGCTAAACCATTTTTGAGAAATCTCCCTTGTGATCCAATCACCTCCTACCAGGTCCCACCTCCAATATTGAGGATTATAATTCTACATGAGATTTGGGTGGGGACACATATCCAAACAGTATCAGAAACTAATGTGCTAGCTTTCTAACTATCTATATTCTACTATTAATTTATATTACATATATGGTTAATACTCATATAGAGTTTTAAGAAAGTGACATCAGCAAGATGACAGAACAATACCTTACAATATTTATGCCCTCATGAAAACAACAATTCGAATAAATAACAACATATAAGCATACCTTCACAAATTCTAAGGAATCCACATAAGAGATTATGGCATTTGGGTATAGCACTGAAATAAGAAACATCACATTAAAGAGAGTAAGAAGAAAAGTTTCACATTATTTGCATCACCCTCCCCTCAATCCCAGGCAACATAGCATGCAGAGAGATACCTTCTGCTTGGATGAAGGAGAGTGAAGTGCTATGGACCCTAGTATCAGACATGCCCCAGTAAAAGCCAATGTTAGGCTGCCTCCTCCAACCCCAGGCTTCAGGCTGGCACTCACAGACACAAATTCCAGGACAGCCTCTATAGTCTCAAGCATCAGTCTGACATCTGCAGACTTAGTCTCCAAGCCAGTCCCTACAACTCCACACTCGGTGTTGTCCTGACAACAGGCTGGTCCCTTTGGTTTGTGTCTCAACATTGGCTCTCACAACCCCTTGCTCCAGCAGACTCAGAGGCCAGAGCCACATGAATAGACTCTGGTCTCAAGCCATCACCCACAAACCCAGATTTTAATACTGCTCCTATGGACCCACGACTTGGGCCTGCCAATTTGGACTCCACCTTTAGACTGACCCAGCTTCAGGCTAACCTCCACAGACCCATCTTTCAGATTAGCCGCTACAGATCCAGGCTGTATGCCAGTTCCCACAGCTGCAGGTGCCAGCAGATCCAGACTCCAGGCGTACACTAGTAGAACCTGATGCTGGACTGGCCCTTGTAGATCTAGGTGCCAGATACATCTTCATGGACCCAGAACCATAACCTGCCCATGCAACTCAGGCTTCAGGCTCAGCCACTCACCAACCCCACTCTCAGACATAAGACCATTCTGCCTAAGGACTGCAGAAGTAATCTTACCCACAAACCCAAACAGAGGCCTACCAAGAATTTCTGGATGAGGTGACTAGTGAAGGGCTTTCACTGCAAAGCCAAACTGTAAAAACTGCTAAAGTTGTCTGCTTCTTCAAGTGTGCAGACCCAATGGAAGGCCATAATGATCATAAAAATTTGAATAATCAGGAGAACATGAATCACCAAAGGAACAAAATAAAGCACCAGTAACTGACCGTGAAATGAAGATCTACAAACTGCCTGACAAAGAATTCAAAATAATTCTCTTAAAGACATTCAGTGACCTGTGAGAGAATACAAGTAGAAAAACCCCACAAAAAATACATAAACAAAATAAGTCAAACAAAAAGATAGAAGCTATTTAAAAAGCAATCAGAAATCCTGTAGCAGCAGAATACAATAACTGAAATAAAATTTAGAGAGCTTCTGTAGCAAACTCAATCAAGCAGAAGAAACATTTAGTGAGATCAAAAAGACATCTGTAATTACTCAAAGGAGCAAAATTAAAAATAAAAAGTGGAGATACCATGTATGACTTTCAAGATACTATCCTGTGAACTACTATACAAACTACGAGGGTCCCAGAAGTAGTGGGGGAAAGAAAGTAGAGAAAGAGGAGGAAAGTTTATGTTTTTTTAAAAAAAAGACAACTTCCCATATCTGGAGAGGAAAAAGAACATCCATATCCATGAAGCCCAAATAAACACAAATAAATTAAATAGAAAGAGATACTCCTGGAGGCACACTATAATCAATTCTAAAAATTAAAAACTGAGAATTTTGAAAGCAGGAGAAAAGCAACTCATTACATACAAAGGAACAGTCATAAGACTGTGAGAGGATTTCTTAGTAGAAACCTTGCACACTTGGAGAGAGTGGAATGATATATTCAAAGTGCTGAAAGAAAAAAAAAACCTATAAGAATACTTTACCTAGCAAAGCTGTTATTTAGCTTTGCAAATATGATAAAAGACTTCTACAGACAAAAGCTGTGAGAGTTAATCCACCATTAGAACTGCCTTATGCTAAAAAAGATTAATTTGGAACAAATGGATGATAAGAGTCACCGTTGCCCCAGTTCTCAACAAGTTCCTCATCTCCATCTGAGACCACCTCATCCTGGACCTTATTGTTCTTATCACCAGCAGCATTTTTGTTAAGCTATTCAACAAATCTCTAGGAAGCTCCAAACTTTCCCACATTTTTCTGTCTTCTTTTGGGCCCTCCAAATGGTTCCAACCTCTTTCTGTTGCCCAGTTCCAAAGTTACTTCCACATTTTTAGATATCTTTTCAGCAATGCCCTGCTCTACTGGTACCAATTTACTGTATTGATCCATTTTCATGCTGCTGATAAAGACATACCTGAGACTGGGAAATTTATACAGTAAAAAGGGTTTAATGGACTTACAGTTCCACATGGCTAGGGTGGCCTCACAATCATGGAATAAGGCAAGGAGATACAAGTCATATCTTACATGTATGGCAGCAGGCAAAAGGAGTTTTTGCAGGGGAACTCCTCTTTTTAAAACTATCAGATCTTGTGAGACTCATTCACTATTGCAAGAACAGTGTGGATTCCAATTACTTCCCACTGGGTTGCTCTCATGACACATGGGAATTGTAGAACTTACAATTCAAGATGAGATTTGGGTAGGAACACACCTAAACCATATCATAATGTTGTGTTGAAGTGATGATATATTTCTCTCTGACATTTCCCTGATCAATGGATAAGATAATACTATAAAGATTATTTTACTGTGCCTTACTTTGAGTAAGCAAGCAATGATGCTGCCTGAAGGTCATCTTATTTTTCACATACTAATAAACCATTTATTTAACAATTGATTCTAGAAATTTACTAAGTATCAACAGGTTATCATTTCCAGTAGTTCCTAGTACCTTGATTTTGGAAATTGAAACAGTTCTCCTAATATTCTTGATTTTTTTTAATATAAATGTTCTGAGATGATATAATAGTCTGTTATAAAATTAATCAGGACTTGGATACTTGAGAATATTAAAACCACTTTGTCTTTCTCATTAAATTCTTACCTCTAATGAGCTACTATTGCTTTTTTCCCAATATTGAATATTCTCAAACAATATTCAAACATTGCTTGTTTTGCTCTTTCCAATTATAGGCCTATTCAGACTGTTAGAGAAGACACATTTGTGTGTATTTTTTTCTGTAACCTGGTAATACAATGTTATATTTACCAATCAATAGCTATTATTTATTCTTCCTCATTTATTTCTATTTACTAATGACAATAACTAACCTTTAAAGAGATTTTACATATGCCACAAGCTTTTTATGCTTTTTCTTACTTAATCTTCAAAATGATCTTAAGAGATTAGCACTCTTCTTATCCTCAGAAGGGAGTGATTATCTTGCAAATATGTTTCAATTCACATAGATCACAGCAGAATAGGGCAATGTCTGCCAAAGAAAATTAGTAATAGTACCAGAGTTCAGTTAATTGGTTCTTACTTAGCTGATTTGTGTTCTGGTCTCTGAACCAGTCAGAAACTCCATTATTGTCAACTATATATTAAAGATTGGAAGTAAACCTAATTTCACAAAACAAACTGTAACATATACAGCCAGGGAGTGAAAAAAATTTGCTCTTGTGGGAGAGAGATTCATTTTATGTTACCTAGCTTAATATTTAATCTTGCAAATAAAAATACAAAGTGCCCTCTTTTAAGACACCCTATCATCAAAATTGAAAGAATTAGAGGAGCAATATCAAAAAACTGAAAAGCTAGCAGAAGACAAGAAATAACTAAGATCAGAGCAGAACTGAAGGATATAAAGACACTAAAAACCTTTCAAAAAATCAACAAATCCAGGAGCTGTTTTTTTTTTTTAAAGATAAACAAAATAGATAGACCACTAGCCAGACTAATAAAAAAGAAAAGAGAGAAGAATCAAATAGATGCAATAAAAAGTGATAAAGGGGACATCACCACTGATTCCACAGAAATACAAACTACCATCAGAGATTGCTACAAACAACTCTATGCACATAAACTAGTAAATCTGGAAGAAATGGATAAATTCCTGGACACTTGCACTCTCCCAAGACTAAACCAGGAAGAAGCTGAATCCCTGAATAGACCAGTAACAAGGGCTGAAGTTGAGGCAGCAAGTAATAGCCTACCAACTAAAAAACTCCCAGGTCCAGATGGGTTTACAGCAGAATTCTACCAGACTTAGAAAGAGGAGCTGGTACCATTCCTTCTGAAACTATTTCAAACAATACAAAAAGAGGGAATCTTCCCCAACTCATTTTATGAGACCAACATCATCCTAATACTAAAACCAGGCAGAGACACAACTAAAAAAGAAAACTTCAGGCCAATATCCATGATGAACATGGATGCAAAAATCTTCAATAAAATACTGGCAAACAGAATGCAATGGCAAATCAAAAAGTTTATTCATCATGATCAAATAGGTTTCATCCCAGGGATGCAAGGCTGGTTCAACATACACAAGTCTATAAATGTAATCCATCACATAAACAGAATCAAAGACAAAAACCACATGATTATCTCAATACATGTAGAAAAGGCCTTCAACAAAATTCAACAGCCCTTTATGCTAAAAACCCTCAATAAACTAGGCACAGATGGTACGTATCACCAAAAAAAACCTATTTATGACAAACCCACAGTCAATATCATACTGAATGGGCAAAAACTGGAAGCACTCCCTTTGAAATCTGGCACAAGAAAAGGATGCTCTCTCTCACCACTCCTATTCAATATAGTATTGGAAATTCTAGCCAGGGCAATCAGGCAACAGAAAGAATAAAAGGTATTCAAATAGGAAGAGAGGAAGTCAAATTGTCTCTATTCGCAGATGACATGATTGTATATTTTGAAGAACCCATCACCTCAGCCCAAAAACTCCTGAAACTGATAAGCAACTTCAGCAAAGTCTCAGGATACAAAATAAATGTGCAGAAATCACAGGCATTTCTATATACCAATAACAGACTTAAAGAGAGCCAAATCAAAAGTGAACTCCCATTCACAATTGCTACAAAGAGAATAAAATACCTAGGGATAAAGCTAACAAAGGATGTAAAGGTCCTCTTTAAGGAGAACTACAAACCACTGCTCAAGGAAATAAGAGAGGACACAAACAGATGGAAAAACATCCCATGCGCATGGTTGGAGAGATTCAACATTGTGAAAATGGCCATACTGCCCAAAGTAATTTATAGATTCAATGCTATCCCCATCAAGCTACCAATGACCTTCTTCACAGAACTGGAAAAAATGACTTTAAACTTCAAATGGAACCAAAAGAGAGCCCATGTAGCCAAAACAATCCTAAGCAAAAAGAACAAAGCTGGGGGCATCACGCTGCCTGACTTAAAACTATACTACAAAGACATAGTAATCAAAACAGCATGGTACTGGTACCAAAACAGAGACATAGACCAACGGAACAGAATAGAAGCCTCAGAAGCAACACCACACATTTACAATCATCTGATTGACAAACCTGAGAAAAGCAATGGGGAAAAGATTCCCTTTTTAATAAATGGTGTTGGGAAAACTGGCTAGCCATGTGCAGAAAGCAGAAACTGGATCCCTTCCTGACACCTTACACTAAAATTAACTCCAGATAGATTAAAGATTTAAACATAGAATCGGAGTGGTGAGAGACGGCATCCTTGTCAAGTGTCAGATTTCTAAGGGAATGCTTCCAGTTTTTGCCCATTCAGTATGATATTGGCTGTGGGTTTGTCGTAAATAGTTTTTATTATTTTGAGATGCATTCTAGTGATACCTAGTTTATTGAGAGTTTTTAGCATAAAGGGCTATTGAATTTTGTCAAAGGCCTTCTCTGCTTCTATTGAGATAATCATGTGTTTTTTGTCTTTGGTTCTGTTTATGTGATGGATTACATTTTATCCCTCATACCTACTTTCTTATAGCACACATCATGCTGGGCAGGGCACAACAATCACTGAGACTTGAATGGAGATGTCACACTACCTCTTGGAATGCTCCTTGGCTGCCAATATTTATGAAATCTGCCTTTCAGTTGAAAATAGGAAGCGGGGAAGAGAAAATTCCACCATCTGCAAAGGAGAGGTGGCCAGCTCTGCCTAAATACAAAAGGAGAAAGCAAGTATTTAAAATTTACAACTCAAGGCCGGGTGCAGTGGCTCACACCTATAAATCCTAGCACTTTGGGAGGCCGAGGTGGGTGGATCACCTGAAGTCAGGAGTTCAAGACCAGCCTGGGCAACATGGTGTAACCCCATCCCTACTAAAAATACAAACATCAGCTGTGTGTGGTGGCACACACCTGTAATCCCAGATACTCAGGAGTCTGAGGCAGGATAACTGCTTGAACTCAGGAGGCAGAGGTTGCAGTTAGCCAAGATCTCACCCCTGCACTCCAGCCTGGGCAACAGAGCAAGACTCTATCTCAAAAAAAAAAAAAAAATTACAACTCATGCCAGCCACCTTTATTATTTACAAAAGATTGTTTTTGGATTTAAGAATACATCATCTTTTGAGAATCTAGGAAGCAAATGGTTTCTTTGAGAGGTGATCCTGGGAAGTACAGAAGGAGGGAAGTGAAACTGAAAGCAAGGTAGAGTATGTTTTGGAGCAGGTCACAACTGTGGGCAAGTGGAACTCCATTCTCACTCAGGAACTTGGGGAGATAACGTGGACTATGCCTCAGAGGTATCACCGTCAAGGGATATTTACCCTCCAGCTCCATCAGTTGTTGACTGAAGCCTACTCCCAAGGGACCTTAATGCCACAGCATGCCCTACCCACAAGCCTAAAGCATGCCATGGCCAGAGAAACCTTAGTCTTACATGTCTGCTGCAGGAAGCAGTAGAGTGGACATGCATGGGGACCTGAGTGCCAAGCTGGTATGGGGAGGGTAGCAGCTGTGTTTCCTACACCTCATTCCCCTAAGATTAGATTCCAAATGCCAATGCATTTATGATCTGACCAAACCATGAGTGAAGGGAGAAAATCTATGCTTGTATGTAAGAGAAAGCTACACTTAAGAGAAGACTAGAATGACATTATTCTGAAAGAAAGTGTCCCTACTCCAAACTTCTTGGACTTTAGAAATACTTAGAATTTAGAAATAACTAAGAAATAACCTAGAAATTAATATTTTATTAGTCCAGAGAAAAAGTTGGCAACGTGGCGCCCTCTGGCAAATCCAACCTGCCGACTGTCTCCATACGGTCCCCAAGCTAAGAATGGTGTTTACATTTTTAAATGGTTGGAAAAAATCAAAAGAAGGCTGTTTCATGACACGTGAAATTTATATGATATTCAAATTTCATTGTTCATAAATATTTATTGGAACACAGCCACGTTCATCTGTTTACATAATGTCTATGACTGTGCTGTCTATGGCAGAGTTCGATAGTCATGACAGGGACCATCTGGCCTCCAAGACCGAAATGTTTTATTTTCTGGCTCTTTAAAGAATGTTTGCCAACCTGTAATTTAGAACCAGGCTCACTCTTTGGGAATCTTTGTGATAGTAGCATGTAGTACAAGGGAGGGCAGAATGGTCTCTTCCTTTATTTAAAAGGAATCCAAACCACTGAATAGGCTCCATCAGGCAGTTCTCTGAGCTTCTTGGATAAGGAGGACTCTCTGTTATTCTTCCCCTCCCCAAATTCATCACAGCAGAATAAATATTAATAATTACCCAACAATATTGGTGTTAAACTATAGTTTCTTACTGGCATAGCGTGTACTAAGAAATGAGATTCTTATATACAGCGATGAAAATGGAATAAACGTTCAGAGTTAGAATCACTGTTTTCTCCAATACAAAATATAACACTTGCCAAACACCTGCTCTGTTTTTGAGTGTTTCCAGACATAAATTCACACTGGAAACTAATGTTTGAACTCTTGAAAAGGAGCTAATTTTGAGAAAGGAGATCAAAAGATATCACACCAAAAGATAATACTGGGGAAAAAAGACAGAAGTGTGTGGCAACAGGTGAGCGAGAGCTTAATTAATTGTATTTAATCATCAGGTGTCAAGCTGATAAATTACTGAAGTCATAAAGATGTATATAAACCATTGGACATAGAGCTCAAGAATTAAAACTGGTAACCTTAATCAGATCCCAAAGGAATCCTGTGTGCCAAGTTTAATCCAACTCCTAGCCACGTGGTTGCTGGTTCAGTCATGGAAGGGGGGACCAGATATGTAAACCAGGTCTTTTCCAAGGAGTGCTACGGTGATCTATGGGTGTGCTTATAAATCAGCATTTCATTCCGCAGAATGCCAAAATCCATTCCCGAGGCCTTGTTTACAGGAGAACATCAGTATTCTCTGGGCACGCACGTCAGTTGGAAGAGAACTTTAAATAGCACAAGAGAAAAGTGTTCTTGGTAGTAACACAGCCTATGATAAACTTTGAAGTCCAAATGAGAAGTGGAAGTGAATGTTAAACGTATGCCTTGTCCTAAAACTTCATGAAAAATGAAATGTACAAGAAAAGCTGGATCCCTGCCATGACACCCATTACAGTGTAGACGAAGGCTCTGACCTTTCATGTTATACTTACTGTGTTTTTGACACATTTAGTCAATTAAAATGGGTGAAGTGTAATTTGTTTTTCTTAAGTTTAATACAGCATGTCAATAGAAGTTAACCAAAATTTATAGTTTGAACACTAAAGCTGCCACATGCACTTAAACAAATGAACACAATTTATCATGGTTGAAATAAAGAGAACATCACGGGCATTTGACTTTATACTTCACATAAGCACGTTGCCAAATATAGGAAAGCAAGCTCCTCTCACACTTCCAATGAAAAAGACATTTTAGTTCACATTAAATATTGGTGTGGAAAACCTGGCAGGTATCCAGTCCTAAGGAGTGTTAACGTTGGCACTTCCACTGTGTACTTTTACTATAAATTGTTGTAGCGTTTATTTGACGTGGAATACCCAAAGGATTGATGAGCAAAGAAAGGAAGATATTTTTTTTATTGTGCCATATTACCTTTTTCAGACATCTATACTAAGCGTTTACATCTTCAAAGTCTAAACAAGTAGCCACCTGTATTCAATCGGTACAAGATATTTTTCATGAAACTATAGCTTACCTTTTTATAAGCCCATAAAAGCACACATTTTCCATTTTATTAGTCAGCAAAGCAGTGGTGGATTTAATAATAAAACTTATAAAATGCAGTTTCTTTATAGACAGTTTAACTTTTTTGCTTGTTTAAAATGCCACAAAGACAACCATATTTATATCAGTTTCTGTCTCTATCACACAAAAACAAGTGGCTACAATTTTGTATATCTCTACATAAAAAAATTCACCTAGCGCTCCTGAGACCCTTTATATAGCAGCCAACAGACCCCTACAGATTTAACAGAAACATGATGCCACTAGGGAAGAAATTATCTGCTATTATCCAATACATGTATTTGAATTTGGCATCTACAATGTGTTTGTCAATTATACACAGCTACAGTAATCACAAGCTTCAAATTTCTAAGAGCATTTAAAGTACATTTCTGTCTTTTTAACATATTAAATAAAATGTTTCCAATTGTGACCACAAAATTAACATATACTACCTACATAAAAATATGAGTGGGGTATTCAAATACATTTTAAAAGTTGAGAGTGGCATAACTATATCAAGTGATATTTTGAAATTAATATGGTGACATAAAAAGAAGTCTTGTAACATTTCAGATTTTAAATAGAAGACATATGTCATACATACATTAATAATTCTATTGGAAAATTATCTGGTCTTACAAGCACCTAACCCAAGACTTTTACACTTAACGAACATTGGTTTCAATGTTTAACAATCAATCACTTATGTTAGCATAATCAATTGTTTCAATGTTGAATCTAATCAAAGGTGATGTCTTTAAACTGAGATTCCATTAGTCTAATAAATCTAATAATAAAATTATTTCTCTTAGTCTTTAAATCTATTCACTCATTTCAAACTTACAGGACCAGTATCTTAGCCTCCTGAAATGGGCAATTTGCCCTGCATAGACCCATACAGATCTGGAAGAGTTTGCAATCAACCCTTATCAAACTTAACTAGCAGTAAATTTAAGATTAAAATTACTTTTTTAAAGTTTAAACATTAAAGTTACTTTTAATCTTAAATTTGTTGGTAGTTAAGTTAGATAAGGGTTTTTTAAACACTCAAAGCTAGACATATGCTTACTGTGAAATAATGGGATGCACAATAAACTCTTGTCTGATGATAGAAGCTTACCAACTTTTTAGTCATCTGCTGGGTTTAAACAACAATAAAACATCCAGTTAATTCAGCTACTTACATTTTGAAGTTGCTTCTGAAATTAAAAAGGTAAATTAGATGACTACTTTATATCACAAAAAAAGTTGTACATAGAATTTTTATTTCTCAAACAGTTCATGTGGCCCATTACAAACAAATGTGCAGTGTAATATGGATGTTTTGTTGTTGTTGTTTGCTTTTTGTTTTTGTTTTTGTTTGAGATGAAGTCTTACTCTGTCACCCAGGCCGTAGTCCAGCGGCACAATCTTGGCTCACTGCAACCTCCGCCTCCCAGGTTCAAGTGATTCTCCTGCCTCAGCCTCCTGGGTAGCTGGGATTATAGGCACCCACCACTATGCTCAGCTACTTTTTTGGATTTTGAGTAGAGACAGGGTTTCACCATGTTGGCCTGGCTGGTCTCAAACTCCTGGCCTTGTGATTCGCCCACTTAGGCCTCCCAAAGTGCTGGGATTACAGGCATGAGCCACCGCACCCAGCCAATGTCATGGATGTTTATGCTACTTTCAAATAGCCTAAAAATACTAAATACATATACATACAAACTCAGTGATTATAAAGTGAAAAATTAAAATAGTAATGAGATTATTACTAAATATATGATATTAGTAGGAATTAAAAGCGATTACACCTGTTGCTGATTGAAATGTGGGAGAGTATACACCCATGTATTGCTAGAGGGGATGGGAATTGTTTCAGCCTTTTGGGAAAGCAATCTGGCAATACCTATTAAGATTTAAAATGCATATACCCTTCAAATCACATCCCCATTACTGGGAATTGATACCAGAGAAATAAAGCACTAGTACATAAGAATGGTTCATGCAGCTTTTACGGCAGAGGGAAAAAAATGGGGTGAAAGAGTGAATGTTCATCAGTGGGTAAAAAGTTTGAATAACTGCAGTAAAACCATACCATTCAATAACATGCAGAAATTACATAATTTTAACCTATAATCAATAGTGTAAAAAATTTTCACAATATGCTGTAAAGTAAGAAAGGTAAGAGATACAGAAATATATAATATGATCCTACTTCTCTAAAGCAAATACTACCAAAATGTTTAAATATATATACAGATAATGTTATGTATTGTTGTTTTGTTTTGTTTTGTTTTATGATGGAGTCTCACTCTGTTGCCCAGGCTGGAGTGCAGTTGCAGGATCCCTGCTCACTGCAGCCTCCACTTTCTTGGTTCAAGCAATTCTCCTTTCTCAGCCTCCCGAGTAGCTGGGATTACAGGCATGCCCCACCACACCCAGCTAATTTCATAGTTTTAGTTGAGACTGGGTTTCACCATGTTGGCCAGGCTGGTGTCGAACTCTTGACCTCAAATGATCTGCCCACCTCAGCCAATGCATATTTATTCAATTAAACATTAAAACTGTTACTCAGTTGGCAAGAGAAAAGACAATTTTAAAAACTGCATTTTTTAGAAGTTTGCTCAATAAAAACGGCATAATTACATTGTCATCTTTAGATAAAATCTTTCAAAAATGTTTATGTGTATGCTTCTTGAGAAGTATGTGAAAGATAGTCAATGAAATAATGATATTTTTCTAAACATGCAGAAATTTCAGATATTTTCTTTCTCTTTTATTGGCTTACTTTTTAAAAACAATCATTATTATGTATAAAATATGCAATGAAAAGACTATCCTTCATAAGAAGAAAACACCTAAAACCTAAAAGAAATGTTATATGAGCTTAAATTTTTCTCAACAAAAATTCTTATTGTAGTGGAAATTTTGAAGCATTTAAATCCAAGAAAACATCTTAATTTTAAAAGAAAGAAAAACAGGCAGCATCATAAGAAAAGGGATGTGAGACACACCAACAGTTGGCCTCACCACTCATTCTCCCCTTCTTTCATTATAAGATTATCTCTGAATTTTATCTCAACAAATGGGCACTGAGAATAAACACTACGTTTTCCAGTCTCCATTACAGGTAGGAATGCAGAGTTGTAGGACATACCTAAGTTCTGCCATGCTGGTTGCAAGCAGAGGGGATGTGTGCAGCCTTAAGGCATAGAGCATGACCATACCAGACCATCTGCTACCACACAGACCAGAGCAACCCTCAGGGATTGTGACAAAGCAACAGAAGATAATAGAGCTGCCATATCATACCCCTAGTTTGCTTCTACCTCGATTATTACAAGAGAGACAAATATATTTTTACCTTTTTAAAGTCACTGTCATTTTATTTTTTTTATTAGCAGATTACATACTCCACAGATAGAGTTTGATACCTAGAAAAGGGGCTACCTTAACAAAATTTAAAAGATGAGATACTAATATGGTGGACAGGTGGTGATCAGCAAGGAAACAGATATTGCAGGCTGAAAAGTTGGTGATTCCTATGCCATGGTACATTATTTGTTTCGCTGTAGGTGGTAATACCTTATAATACACATCACATGTAGATAGATTCCACAGGTAAGACGGATTGGGGGAAAAATAATCAGAATATCGGTGAGAGCTGGTTTTCCCTTGCCAAGTTGAGCAGTTCTACAAGACAGGTTAATTCAGGAAAATTATAAGATGTAGCTGAATATAAGACTGACCCAGTCCTCTCAAGAACATCACTAACACAATGGGGCAAGTCTAATGGCAAAGATCAGATAAAAATATGGCCTTTTACCTTCTCACTCCAGCCTGCTGTTTCAGATGACCTAAAGATAGCCATAAACAAAAAATTCACTAACTTAGTTAAGGAAAAGAAAGCACAAATAGACAAAATCATAAATGACAAAGGAGAAATAACCATTTAAAGAGATGAAACTTTGAGAATCATGAGTCCATGCCAGGTGCAGGGGCTCACACTCGAAATCCCAGCATTTTGGGAGGCCAAGGCAGGAAGTTTTCTTGAGGTCAGGAGTTTAAGACCAGCCTGGGCAACATGGCAAAACCTCGCCTCTACTAAAAATACAAAAATCGGCCAGGTGCATCGCACACCTGTAGTTCCAGCTACTCGAGAGGCTGAGGTACAAGAATCAATTGAATCTAGGAGCCAGAGGTTGCAGTGAGCCAAGATTGTACTACTGCACTCCAGCCTGGGTAACTGAGCGAAAACCTGTGCCCACCCCAAGAAAAAAAGGAAAAGAAAAAAAATTATGAATCCATATTGCATAATTTTATTTAAATTAATTGAAAATCTCACAAGGAGATAGTTTCATAGGAAAATACATTTTTCAAAATGGACCCCATCTTTCCAGGTAAGAATTAGTTTTCTATTGTTAACATTAAAAGTTACCATAAATAATGTCTTAAAACACCGCAAATTCATTATTTTTCAGTTCTATAGGTTAGAATTTGAATATGCGCCTCACTGAACTAAAATCAAGGTGTCCACAAACTGCTTTCCTTTCTGGAGGTTCTGGAGGAGAATACTCCCTGCTCATTTGCGTTGTTAGCAGAATTCATTTCCTTGTGGCTGTCTCTGTTTTCTTCCTGAGTGTCAGCTGAGAGTCGTGTCAGCCTCTAAAGTCCATTCCTATTCCTTGGCTGGTGTCCCCTTCCTCCCTCTCCAAAGCCAATGACAAAAGGTGCAGATCAAGTTCCTCTCACGTTGCATCCATCTCACCCAGAAGGAAAATGTTGTCTACTTTTAAGTACCTATATAATTAGATAGTTGAGAATAATCTCCCCAGCTCAAGGTCCTTACCCTTAGTCACATCTGCGAAGTCCCTTTTGACATGTAACTTAACATACAGGTTCTGAGGACTAGGGCATGGATATTTGAAGGGCCTTTATTCTCCTACCACAGACCCCAATACAAATTTCTTAAAACCAAGCAAAAAAAAAACCTTGTATCAATTTTCCCAGGAGAAAAGGAGAACTAGCCCTCAAATTTTACTATATGCAGATGATTTTAAGAGAGTACTTAGCCAAAGCTTCAAAGGCTAGGTAATCCAATGCCACTTAAATTTTTCCAAGCCATAGAAAAAGAAGACACTTCCAAATTGTTTTAGACTTTTGTCAAAAATTTTATTACAAAGAAAATTTAGCATTGATAGATAAACCTAATCAAATGGCAGTTAAAAAAAATAGATGATCTCACTTCAAAATATTGAGGAAAGTTTACTGTAGCACTATTCACAATAGCCAAGATATAGAATCAACCTAGGTGTCCAACAACAGATGAATGGATAAAGAAAACGCAGTACATATGCCCAATAAAATAATACTTGGACATAAAAAAGAATGAAATCCTGTCATTTGTGACAACATGGATAGAACTGGAAGACGTTATGTTAAGTGAAAATAAGCCAGGCACAGAAAGTTAACCACATGCTCTCACTCCCATGTGAAAGCTAAAAGAAGTTGATCTCATAGAAGTAAAAAGTGGAACAGAGGAGACTAGAAGCTGGAAGGCTAGGGGGAAGGGAGGAGTGAGGAAAGACTTGTTAAAGGTTACAAAATTACAGCTAGATGGGAGGAATAAATTTTGGTGTTCTATAACACTGTAGAATTATTATATCTAACAAAAGCATATTATATAGTTTCAAATAGCTAGAAAGAAGATATTGGAAGTTCCCAAAAGAAATGATAAATGTTTGAGATGACATATGTGCTAATAATCCTAATCTGATCACTCTATATTGTATATATTGAAACACCACTATGCTCCCCAGGAGCATGCACAATTATTATTTGTCAATCTTAAAAATAAAATAAAATTCTAAAAGTAAATAAATAAAATTTATAAACCAAAGACTAGGAAACAGGATCCAACAGCACATTACAAAATTAATATATCATGATCAAGTAGAGTTTATTACGTGAATGCCAGAGTGGTTTGATAATGGAAAATCCTTTAATATAAGCACAATTTTAAACGATCAAAAGAAAAAATTATTTAACTATTGTCATAAACACCGAAAAAATACTTCAATAAAATCCAAAACCCATTTCCAATAAAATACTTTGTGAAGCAGAAAACCAAGTATTTTTCTTTAAATTGATAAAAATATATTTTCTGCAACTCTAAATCTGGCATATTGCTTACTAGGTAAACACTAGAGGCATTTCCAGTAAAAATCCAGAACAATGCAAGGATGTCTGCTATTCTGCCTTTCCTATTTAACACAGAACTAAACTTATTAGCTAATGCAATGAAACAAGAGAAACTAATTAGAAAGAAAAGAATTGAAAAAAGCAATCTTTATTTGTATATTGTGTGATACTTTACTTAGAATACCCAAAGCAATGATATTATTTCTGTATAAGTAATAACCATTCAGAAGATATAATGACAGAAGAAGTTTAAACTATCAACAAAAATAAAAATAAAAGCAAACCCAACAGTAATGTACAAAACCTATATAAGGACTTTCAAACATTCCTGAAAGACAAAAGCAGAGAACAAGTGGAACGACTGTGCTAGATGTTCATTTGGACAACACGACAAAAAAAGATATCAAGTTCATACGTATATTCATATGTATGTAATGTAATTCTCCAAAAATACATATAAATGATATTTTTTCTAGAGCTAGACAAGTTGGCTCTAAAATTCACATAGAAAAATATACAAAATTAACTGACAAGCCCCTTATAAAGAAGAATTAAGAGAAAAGTGATTTGGACTTCTGTGCATCAAAACATTGCTTATGACTAAACAACTAGACAATTACAACAGAATAGAAAGTTAAAAGGTAAACCCAATTACATATGAAAACTTAAAATATAATTAAGATAGTGTCTCATATCTATGAGAATAGGACAGACTTTTTAATAAACAGTATTGTGACAACTGGAGAGTCATTTGGAAGAAGACACAATTGCTGCCCACACCTCACAGCAAAAGCCAGGATAAACCCTGTGTGAATCAGAAACCCAAAAATATGAAAAAATGAATACCACTCTGTATCCCAGAAATGCACACATTATGTGTCAACTAAAAATAAAAGGGGGAATTTCTTAATATAAAAATTTTAAATATAAAAGAAATTAAATCCTACAAGTTCTAGAATAAAATATCAGTGAATCCCTTTATAATCTGGGTCTGAGTAAAACCTTTCCAAATAAAACTCAAAATCCAGAGGAGGAAAAAAAGAGATTGGAGGAAAATAGGCTTTCACATGTAAGAAAAAAAAATAACAATTATAAGGTAAAAGGTAAATGCCAATCTAGGAGAAAACACTTGCAACACATATCAGAAATAAAACGCCATTCTTCCAAATATACAGGGAACTTCAGGGCAAGAGAGCATGTACTTATGCTGCAAGTGTTTACTGAGAACTTACTTAGACCTTCAGCTGAATCTGAGACACACGATAATGCTAGACAAGCACATTTCTGTTCAAAGTAAGAAAATCCTACTGAAGGCTTCTCCACCTCAGTAGCATCCCCTTTGGCAGACGAGGGCTACTGCTATACTCATTTCCTGCATGTGTTTTTCATTTTGTTATTTGCCTTCTTGAAAATCCTGGAATGCAAAATAACCCACGAAAAAGATGATAAAAAAAACCTTTGATATTCTAAGATAAGAAAAATATTCCTATTCATCATGATATTTATTTGAAATTTTTAAAAATGTATTTACTTAAGATATCTTTATTAGACTATCAGGTCCTAATGTTAAAAGTAACTTTCAGTGCTACCTTTTGTTTGTGGCCATCAATGCAGTCACTTATATGTTTATTTAACTGTGATTCTAATTTGAAATATCTAATATAACAGTAATTGCATTGTCTTCATCAATATTTGGCTGTCCATTTTACCTCACTCATAGCTCTAACTACAGCTACCTAAGATTCTGAGCTTCCTGTCCCCCATTATTTCCTACTCAAATATAGAGTTTAAGTTTGTTCAATATTCTGTTTAATAATTTTTGTTTAAACAAGACTACTTATTTGCATTGAAGCATAGTTGTGCTTTTTCTCCTAATATATGACTCTAATTGTTATAAAGAGAGAGAACTCAAGTGGTATATGTTTCCCATATGACAAAAGAACTATACCTAATTTTGTATTATTTACACAATAATGATCAAGGCCCAGGGCATTTCCTGGGGATTAATGGCTGACTGGGAGATTGAAGACCATTAACCTTAGGCAGTCATTAATTTTCTCAGAAAACCTGGTTGAAGTCATTATTTCTATTATAAGATCAATAACACACACCCCTTACCACCAGTACCCCAAGAAAATAAACATTGGAAATAACTTTTCTCTGGAATGTTTCTTAAGTTCATTCAACCTGTAAGTTATATTTTAAGAAAAATGTCACTAAAATTCTGAACGACTTAATAAGTAACATGACATACCTCATCACTTAGACATCAATGTCATGAACATTTGTTGATTGTTTTCTCCCTGCCCTCCTGCATTTGACTTAGAAGTCAAGCTAAAAATAAAGTCTCTCTCTCTCACCCCTCACTCTTGCTCTCTCTCTCTCCCCTCACTCTTGCTCTCACTCTTCCTCCACTCTTTTCCCCACCCTTGGTCCCTCCCTCTTTCCTAGGGGCTTCAATATTCAAGGTGTAAATCTGCAAAAGCAGCATGTGGTAGGTCACACCATATACAAATTGTTGGAAAGCAGGTTGAGCTATGAATCTACAGTGTTTTCGTTAGTGGCATTTTCTCTGAAGTAAGTGTCAGAAATAGCTACTTTTTCTGAACAACTTAATTGAAATGGATCTAAAAACTAGAATTCACATGATTAAATAGGATGTCATTTGTCCGACATTGTTTTAATGTTACAAATACTAAGCTTGGCAAGAGGAGAACGTGGACACAAACAGTATTTCAGGAATCAAAGAGCTCCAAAAGAGCAGCAGCGACATTTGAAGCCCTGAAAGGAAGAAGAGGACATGCAAAATAAACATTAAAAAGCCTCAGGAAATGTATTTCAGTTTGTGAAAGCATGTGGTTAGGACAGAGCCACCTCAAACAGGAGAGAGCTCCCTTAATGTATTCTCCAGTTTTCAGACATATTTATCAATATGATTTTCCTCATCTTTAAAATGAAGATAATGTGAACTACATTCCAATCCTCTACTCAAGGGCAAGATATTATATGATGTAGTAAGAATGGTTGCTCATCTAGGATGCACCAGAAATAGCACATAAGAAGTAATATGAAATTGGAGTCCCTACCTACCTTCTTTTCATTGATCTCATTTCAAGCTCAGTCACTTCTCACCCTTGAAATAACAAGCAGAGATATTGACATCTTCTCGCCCATCAATGTGTTTGTATCACTTTTTTGTATATCCACTGGGGACTACAGCCTTATGCACTGAAAACTTCCCTTGCTTCCTTCTTTCATCTCTGCTCCTCCCACCCCCATTACCACCACCACCACCATCAGTATATTCTACACACAGGTAGGGAGAAACAGTGAGTTATGGAAACAAAAAGAAAATCTTAGAGAAGGAAAAGCAAAAGTAATTGGTTGGTGCTGAAAAACACATGGGGTTAGTAGACATTCATCCCTCCCACAAATAAGGACAAACCAGAGTAAATGACTATGTTGGTGAGAAATACACAAGTAAATTTAAAATAATCCCTATCTCTGAGAAGCTCACCATCTGTTAAGGAAAATAAAATATATAAGAGGTTCAAAGAAATATTGTCTTTCATTTCATTGGTTGCCTTTTCACTCTGTTTTTCCCTTGCTGTACAGAAGCTTTTTGGTTTGATATAGTGCCACCCGATTTTTGGTTTTGTTGCCTGTGTCAAATCCATGAAATCATCGCCAAGACCAATGTCAAGTAGCTTTCCCTTAAATTTCCCTCTAGGATTTTTATAGTTTCAGGTCTTAATTTTAATTCTTTTTTCCATTTTGAATTGATTAGGATGTATGGCATAAGATAAGCATCCAATATCATTCTTTTGTATGTGGAAAAAAAGAAAGACTTTTCTTTTTCCTTTGTGTACCTTTGATACTGTTGCCAATGATCAGTTGACTGTGTATTGCGTAGGTATACTTTTGGTTCTGTATTCTGCTCTTCTGGTTGATACACCTCTCTTTATGCCAGTGCTATACTGTTTTGATTACTGTAACTTTGTAACATATTTTGAAAGCAGGTTAACAGGATGCCTCCAGCTTTGTTCATTCTCAAAATTAGCTTGGCTATTCATAGTCTTTTATTATTTATTCTATTTGTTACTATTATTCCTGAATTATTATTATTGTTATAATGGTATCAAATAAAAAACCAAACAAATAAAAGACGACCATGAATGAACCACAGATGAATCTGCCATGAGCCAAGAGTTATAATTTACATGATTCTATGATCCTGAGACTTAAAAAATAATGATAGTAAAGGTTCTTCAAGAGACAAACTTTATAGAGAATGTCAGCATCTCCTGAGGGATATAACTTATAAATTAGAAAAAAATGGGCTTGAGATACAAATAAACCTGGTCTTTAATTATAACTCCTTTTCTTACAAACTGAGTAACACAGCCATCCATTTAGCTTCTTTGAGCTTTTGTTTCCTCATCTGGCAAGCAGGAATAATAGCACTTTCCTTGAAGTATATTATGAGACTTAGATGTTATAAGGCTTCTGGCAGATACTAACTGCTTGATAAAAGGTAGCTGTAATGAGCGATTAATTAAAAATATACAGAAAGAGAAGAAAAACATTACTCCAAAGCTTTGACCCTAGTCAGATGACTATAAATATAATAATGCCATAAATGGAAATATAAAAATCAGGGAGTATAAGCAGATTTTAGGAGTGGGGTTTTTCTATGTTAGCAGTTTTTATCGTATATTTTATATGTAAATCCCATGTCATCACTAAAGCAAATTTATAGGACAGAGACTTTCTCCCTGATATCCTGGGACATTTAGGCCTTGTGATGACTCTACTTCCTTATGATTGCTGCTGTTGTTTAATTTCACTTGTTTTTTGTTGTTTATTTCACAATAACATTATGGGCAAAATGAAATATGGGTAAGAATTCAGCCTAGCTAGGTCCTGAAAACTCAGAGTAAGCAATGTCACAAATGCTCAACACCATACCCAATGCTAACCAGAAAGTACAATTGTTTGTAACCTACGTGTATAATTCAGTACACAAGAATTTCTTAAAGATGCTCATTTCTAAAGCTCATATATAAGCATAAAAATTTAGCAACCTAAACAGCCAACTAGATTGGGTAATTTTAGAAATCTTCTAGGAAAATATATTATGCCTTGTGGAATCAAGTTGTGTATTAAGCAGATAGATTTTCAGCATCAAGTTATGATGATGATTGTATCTGTTAGAAAGAACCTGAAGTTAAGATTCAATTAATAAAGTTTTAAAATGTAAGGTACTGCAGCTTTTTTAGGGGTGCAAAATTTCAAGTTAAAATTTAAACATTAAATCAAAATGACCTATTTTCTTTCCAATTTAAAACACACCAATTCTGATTTCATTATGTGAGCTTATATGACCCATGAAGTATGTGTAAATTGTGAATTGTCATTTAAGTACAGGGAAAAAAATGAGACTATTCATAAACTGCCTTGTATTCAACACCAAAATCTTCCTGGTGGAGTAAAATAAACACCCATTCAGCTACCCTAATTTTTAAGAATACCAAATGACATGACTTAATTTTGCATGTCAAAATATAGGCAAACTTCTGGGAATGGTGGCACATTCTTGTAACCCAAGCTACTTGGGAAGCTGAGGTAGGAGGATCACTTGAGCCCAGAAATTCAGGCTGCAGAGAGCTAAGCTATAATCATGTCACCACACTCCAGCCTGAGCAACATAGGAAGACCCCATCTCTAAAAATAAATAAATAAATAAACAGGCAAACCCTTAAAGGACTTTGATGGTCATCAGTTAGCTAAAGTAAATGATACTTTTAATAGTGTTATGTGTGACAATTATAAAGCAACAGAGAACTAAACAACTACAATAGAGGTATAAATGATATAACACTTATAACACTTAACAGAAACATCATTCTAGACCAATTAAATCAGAATCTCAGAGACAAGGTCATATTTAAAAGCTCTCCACATGATTTTAATACATGCTGCAATGGTTAGGTCTACAATCTTGCATTAAAAAAATAGATACTCAGGAGCTTATACTTCTTGCCAAAACAAAGTAATAAAGACCATATATACTGGTTAAACCCCTGAAACAACTAAATCAACAAAATAAAAGAAACAATAATTTCGAAAACATTAACATTCATGCTACAAAAAACAATGATCCCTGAGAAATGGGAATAATGAACAAAGTGAGTTCTATGATTGCCTTTATATTATATAAAAAGAATTTCCAGGCCATGACATAAAGAAGAAAAGCATAGGCAGAGTTCAGTAGTCAGCTTGAATAGAGAAGATGTAGCTGGGAGCCTAGGGATATCGCAGCAAGTAGACTCTGTAGAGCAGAGATACAGAGAGGAGAGAGCTTCGGAGATCTGCAGTGTCCACATCAAGCCTTCAGCTAAGTACTAATCAGCTTCTGCATGTGAGAAAAATAATTGAGACCAGGAAAAGAACAACCCAAAAAGATAATAAGGAGCAACATTGAGAGTTCCCACAGAATAGCTCCTATTCTCTTCAGCAAAGTCTAAAATCTCATCATTTCAAACGCGTTGTATAAAGTACATAGAAGGGTTTTCTATCAGTATAGTACTAGGGAAAAGTTAGCCCTAGACTCAATTCTACTGTCGTGCCACTTCAAAAAACTACCTGCCAAAATAAAACTGTTTCCAAGTAACTTAAGTGCTTCACACACAAAATTTGATATTTGCAGGAATAGAAGAATACCCAGAACACAACAAGGCAAAATTCACAATGTTTGTCATTTAATTAAAAATTAAGTCATGAAAAGGAACAGGAAAATAAAAACAATAATGAGAAAAAGTAATCAGTCAAAATTGACATAGAAATTACATAGATTATAGAATTAGTGAAAACAGACACATATAATTATTATAACTATATTTCATATGTTCAAACAAGAGATAAAATTGAACATACTAAGCAGAAGTATTAAAAATAAAAACATAACACAAATCTAAACATCTAGAAATAAAAAGTTAGAATGTTCAAGAAGAAAAATACACTCTGTGAGATTAATGGCAGATTATTCATTGCAGAAGAAAATATTAATTTGAAGACAATAGGAACTATCCCAAATAAAACACAATGAATAAAAAAGATTTAACAGAGTTATCATTGAGCTAAGTGATAAATTCAATTTGTCTAATATGCATGTAATTGGGGTTTTTAAAGAAGAAAGGGTTAAGATAATGTTTAAAGAGATAATGGCCAAAATATCTTCAATTTAATGAAGTACAAAAGCCCACAGATCTGAGATGCTCAACGAACTTTAAGCACACACACACAAATAAATAAATAAAAAGACACCAACCAAGTCTCTACCTGATCAAACTGCTTAAAATTTTGATGATAGAGAGAAAAAATCTTAAAAGTCACCATAAGGTAAAAAACATTGCAGACAAAGGAACATCAGTTGTCCTGAGTAGGACAACATCAGTTGTCACAGCCTGGGTTACAGAGTGAGACCTCATTTCTTAAAATAAAAAAAAGGAATAAGAAAATAGGAAAGAAACTAGAATCCAAAGAACAAATTAAAACCAAAGTAGAAGAGAACTTATTTAAACAATCAGAGTAGATATTAATAGAGTATATAAAATCAATCAAAAATTAATGAAACCCAATGCTGCTTCTTTAAGAAGATCAGTAAAATTGGTAAACCTGTAGCCAAACTAATCAGGGGAAAAAAAGAGAGAAGACACAAATTACTCACTGTCAGAAATAATAAAGGTGACATCACTATATTTTTGCATATATGTTTAAAACTAAGAAAATACTAAAATGAACATTATGCCAATAAATTTGACAACTTAGATGAATAGGAAAATTTCTTGGAAGACCCAAACTACCAATTTCATCCAAGAATAAACAATCTAAATAGCCTATTAAATAAATTAAATTTGTAATTTAAACCCCACCCCCCTCAAACAACAACAACCAAAAAAAAAACTCCAGGCCCATCTGACTTCACTGGAGAATTCTACCAAACATTTAAGGAACAAATGATGCCAATTCTACAAAAACCCTTACAGAAAATTCAAGAACATAAAACACTTTCCAAATCCTTTCATACAGTCAGAAGTTTTGGGAATATGAAGAAACAGACAGACATTATGTATAAGAAGATAACACAACACGGCTGAGTAACATTTATTCACAAAAAGCAAGATTGGTTTAACATTCAAAAATCAATCAGTGTAATTCACCATATTAACAGCCTAAAAAAGAAAAATCATATTATCATCTCGGCCATAAATGCAGGAAGAGCATTTGACAAAATCCAATCAACATTTCTGCTAAAAATTCTTAGCAAAGTAAGGATAGAAGAGAACTTCCTCAATCTGATAGGCAGCATCTTCTTAAAACACTTAAAGCTAATATCATATTTAATGCATACTGACTGAATGTTTTTTCCTTAAGGACAGGGAAAATGCACTGATGTCTTCTCTCACCATGTTCACACAACATTGGACTGGAAAATTCTGGCTAGTTCAATAAGGCAAGAAAAAGAATTAAAAGGCAAGGTAAACCTTTTTTTAATGATATGATCCATCCATTTCAACATATGATCCAGCCATTCCACTTATAAATATTTACCCAAGAGAAATTAAAGTATATATCTTGCATATATAGTAGATCGATTTATAATAGCCAGAAATTACTAACAACATAAATGTCCACCAATAGCTAAAGGGATTCTTTAAGTTGTTATGGACTCAATGTTTGTGTTTGCCTAAACTTTATACATTAAAGCTCTAGTCTTCAGTATGATGGTATTTGAAGATGGAACATTTGAGAGGTAATTAGAATTAGATTAGGTCATGTGAGTGGGGCCCTCATGATGTGATGGGTGGCCTTATAAAAAGAGGAAACTCTGTGTGCATGCACAGAGGAAAGGCCATATGCAGACATAGTGAGAAGGCAACTGCAAGCCAGGAAGAGAGACCTCATCAGAAATTGAATCATCTGATACCCTGGTCTTGGACTTCCCAGCCTCCAGAAATGTGAAAAATAAATTTCTGTTGGTTAAGCCACCTAGTCCATTGGTATTTCGTTGCACCAGCCCAAGTGAACTAATACATTCATGTAATATAATGTTACTCAGCTGTAAAAAGTACGAACTGCTGATACACACAACAGAAAATGAATCTGAAAGAAAAATTACACTGAGTGAAAGAAGTCAGAAAAAGTTTACATATATGATTCTACATGTATAAAATTTTAAGAAATGCAAACTAATCTCTTAGTTACAAAAAGCAGATGAGTAAGTGATTACGTGGAAACAAGGGAGACAGAAAGGAACAAGAGAGAGTGACTTCAAAAGGTCATAGCAAAACTTTTGGGGGTCATGAATATATTCATTATCTTGATTGTGATAGTTGTTTCACAGGTATATACCTATGCCAAAACTAATCAAGTTGCTAACTTTAAATATATGCAGTTTATTTTATGTCAATTATACCACAATAAAGCTTTTAAAAAGAAGAATAATCAGGAAAATTGTGGTAGAAAATGATGAGCAGACACATCTTGCCAGACATTGCAGAAAGCTAAAAATTTTTTTTAACCTGTCATAACATGTTGCAGGATTGATAGATCAATGAACTAAAACTAAAAATTTCCAAATGGAATTGCATGTATTTGAAGTCTTAGTGCAAAATGAAGGTAAAGTTCCATATCAATGGGAAGAAGTTGGACTATAAAATAGGTTGAAATGTAAAGCCAGTGGCATTTTAAAAAAAAGGGAAGTGATCTCCATTTTACTCTTTACTGAAAAGTAAATTCAAATGCATAAAAAATTAAAAGGGAAAAGTGTAGCCAAAAAATACTAGAAGAAAATTACAGTTTTAAAAATAACATTGAAAGGGCTTCAAGACAGCTGACTAGAGACCTCTGGTACTCACCTTTTCAACAAAGAAAAACTAAAATGACAAATACATATTCATACTTTAAGTAGATCACCTAAGAGACAATGCTGGAATTCAACAGAAAAGTGACAGGAGACACCTAAGGCAAGGAAGGAGAAGGAAGTGAGGGAGCCTGCTCTGCCTGACTGCCAATATCAGCTGGGAGCATGGAGAGGTTCCCCAATAAGGGAAAAGAGTAACTGAGAGACCACAAGTGGCCCATATTTCCACCACAGATTACTGCAACTCTAGCCACAGAAGAGCCCTTTGAACTAAGCGGACCCTGAGACTAATATAGGGAGCCGCATGGAGACTGTATGATGGCATTGCTTCAGAAAGGGGCCTCACGCTGGGTCTCACATCCACCCCAAGCCAACTAATACATTCATACAATTAGTTGGCTTGTTTGCAAGTTCTAAGCAGCTACAGCAAGGTGTCATTCTGAAGGCCCAGCCCCTACCAGAATGGATCTTGCCTAGGAGCCCAACAACCAGTATACCTCCATATCTCCAAAACCCCCATTGAAATCCACTGATATACCCAGGTACCATTGTTGGCTGCTGTCACCAGGGCCAAAGACAGAGCCATTGGCAGTAACCATACCACACCCAATAGAAGGGTCATGATACAGATAAAAGCACCCTGAGGAAAGTTCCCCTGCTTATAGCCACCACCTAGGGCTGAAGCATGTGCTCCCTAGTCACCTGTTTGTGACTGCTGCCACTAAAAACAATCCCATCTTCACCAGCTGTAGGTGCCACCTTCACAACACAGCCACTGCCACCCTCATCTGAAGATTTATTGAACCCCATCTTCACAACACAGCCACTGCCACCCCCACCTGAGCATTCCACCAGGGGCCTGAGAATCACCCCATCCTTGCCTACAACAGCCAGCTATTGCAGACACCACTAGGGAGTGTGAGAACAGGCCCACCTGCCCCAACTCTACACTCCTTCCCAGACATGCCCAGTGGCCTGAGGATGAACCCAACCAACCTGCCACTACCACCACAGCTGGCACTCATCCACAAATGCCACCTGCAGGCCCAGAAACTAACCTGCCTAGCCCATCATATCCACCACTAACACCAGCACAGACCACATGGAAGCCAGAGGGTAGTCCTACCACTGCTACTGCCATTGTCCATGTCATGCCCACTGCCCAAGAGCTCAAGGACCTTCCCACTTGGCTGGTTAACCATTGTCACTGCCCCCACACCTGAGTAAGCTGCCTAGAGGCCAAAGAATCACCCACCTGAACCTGCTAACATCAGTGCCCATGACACTGCCAAGGGGCCAAATGATAGGCACACTCAGCCTGCCACTCTAACCAGTGGGGCCTGAGGTCTGGCTCATGCAATGTCCCCATCCCCAGCAAAACTTTAAACATGTCCTCCGTAAAAATTGCAACCTAATCCACTGAGAAGACCACAGACATTACTTATGTGTTTATAGTTGAAGAAACCATATGGGAACTATACTAGTATACACACACAGAATCAAAACCAAATTGCCCTACTTAACACCATAGATACATCTTTAGAAAATAGTCTTTCCCTATAAAATCAAATTCAAAAATGTGGAAGAGGTAGCTATTACACCAGATGTGCAAATATCAATATAAGGACACAATAATATGGAAAAGCAAGAAAATATAAACACCTCCACAAGAACACAGTAATTCTCCAGTAACAGATTTCAATTAAGAAATTTATGAACTCCTGGAAGAAGAATTAAAATAATATTGAAGCTCAGTGAGATAAAAGATAACTAAGAAAAACAATAAATGAAATCAGAAAAAAAATTCAGGGTATGAATGAGAAACATAGCAAATAGATCAGTAACATTAAAAAGTAACAAACAGCAATTCTGGAACTGAAGAATTCATTGACTGAAATACAAAATACATTTGAAGTCTTCAAAAATAGACCAGATTAAGCAGAAGAAAGAACTTCAGAACTTGAAACTAGTATTCTGAAATAATCTAGTCAGATAAAAAAAATAAAGAAAAAAGAATTCTAAAGAATAAACAAAGCCTACACCAAATATGGAGCACCATAAAGTGACCAAATGTTCAAATTATCAGTGTCCCAGAAAGGGAAGAGAAAATGAGGGGAATATAAACCTCTGTAGGAAAATAATAGCTGAAAACTTCCTAAGTCTAACACAAGAGATACAGACATCCAGATGCAAGAAACACAAAGATTTTCAAACAGATAAAATTTCAAAAGCTCTGCTTATTCACAGCATGTTACCATCAAACTGTCAAAAGTCAAAGACAAAAAAGAAAATTCTAAAAAGAGCAAGAGAAAAGTGACTAGTTACCTATAAAGGAACCCCCATCAGATGAACAGTAGATTTCCTCACCAAAATGCTAGTAAACCAAATCCAATAGCACATGAAAAAGATAATACATCATAATCAAGTGGGACAGTTCAACATGTGCAAATCAATAAATGTGATTCATAGTATTAACAGAAAAACTGCATGATCATCTCAATGGACAAGAAAAAAGCATTTGATAAAATTCAACATCCCTTCATGATAAAATCTCAACATAGAAGGAACATACCTCAACGTAATAAAGGTCACATATGATAAACCCTCAGCTACCATCATATTGAATGGAGAAAATTTAACAGCCTTTCTTTTAAGAACTGGAACAAAAAGATTTCCACTCCACCATTCCTATTCAACATAATAATAGAAGTCCTAGCCAGGGCAATCAGGCAAGAGAAAGAAATAAAAGGCATCTAAATTTCAATGGAAGAAATCAAGTTGTTCCTTTTTGCAGATAACATAATCTTATATCTAAAAAACATGTATTCAAAGACTCCACTAAAAAAATTAGCTCCTATATCTGATTAATGAATTCAAGACAGTTGCAGAACACAATATCAACATTAAAAAATTAGTAATGTTTCTATAGATCAATAATTAACCAGCCAAAGAAAATCAATAAGGTAATCCTACTAATGGTAGCTGCAAATTTAAAAATTAATTAATTAATTAACTAATCAATTTAAATACCTAGGAATAAATTTAACCAAGGAGATAAAACACCTCTACAAGGAAAACTATAGAACTTCGATGAAATAAATTGAAGATGACACAAATAAATGGAAAGACAACTCATGATTATGGATTGCAAGAATTAACATCATTCAAATGACTGTACTACCCAAAGCAATCGACAGAAAGCTTTTGAGCCCTGTCAAAATACCAATATTGTTTTTCACAGAAATAGAAAAAAAATATATTAAAATTCACATGAAATCAAAAAAGAGCATGAATAGCTGAGCAATAACCAGCTAACATGATCCCTTCCCTTTGCCAAGGGAAGCCCTGAGAGACTGTGCCATTAGGAATGGTGCATTCCAGACCAGACACTATGCTTTTTCCATGGTCTTCACAACCTGTAGACCATGAAATTCCCTCAGGTGCTTATGCCACCAGAGCCCTGGGTTTCAAGCACAAAACTGGACAACCATTTGGGCAGACACTGTGCTAGCTGCAGGAGTTTTTTTTTTTTTTTTTCATATCACAGTGGTGCCTGGAACGCCTGTGAGAGAGAACCATTCACTCCCCTGAAAAGGGGGCTGAAGCCAGGGAACTAAGTGATCTATTTCAGTGGATCCCACCCCCATGGAGCCCAGCACACTAAGATCCACTGGCTTGAAATTCTCGCTCCCACATAGCAGTCTGAAGTAGAACTGGAATGCTGAACCTTGGTAGGGAGAGGGGCGTCCACCATTACTGATACTTGAGTAAGCAGTTTTCCCCTCACAGTGTTACCAAAGCTGCCTGGAAGTTTGAACTGGGCAGAGCCCACCACAGCTCAGCAAAGCCACTGTAGCTAGTCTGCTTCTCTAGATTCCTCCTTTCTGGACAGGGCATCTCTGAAAGAAAGGAAGTAACCTCAGTCAGGTGCTTATAAATAAAATTCCCATCTCCCTGGGACACAGCACCTGGGGGAAGGGACAGCTGTGGTCACAGCTTCAGCAGACTTTAACATTTCTGCATACCAGCTCTGAAGAGAGCAGCAGATCTCCCAGCTTGCTAAAGGACAGACTGCCTCATTAAGTGGGTCCCCAAACCCCATGCCTTCTGACTCAGAGACAGCTCCCAGCAGGGGTTGACAGACACCTCATGCAGCAGAGCTCCAGCTAGCATCTAGCAGGTGCCCCTCTGGGACAAAGCTTCCAGAGGAAGGAACAGGCAGCAATCTTTGCTGTTTTGCAGCCTCCACTGGTGATACCAAGGCAAACAGGGTCTGGAGTGGACCTCCAGCAAACTCCAGCAAACCTGCAGAAGAGGGGCCTGTTAGAAGGAAAACTAACAAACAGAAAGAAATAGGATCAACATCAACAAAAAGGACATCCACACAGAAACCCCATATGAAGGTCACCAACGTCAAAGACCACATATAGATAAATCCACAAAGATGAGGAAAACCCAATACTAAAAGGTTGAAAATTCAAAAAAAAAAAAAAACCCGAACGCCTCTTCTCCTCCAAAGGATTGCGACTCTTTGCCAGAAAGGAAACAAAACTGAATGGAGAATGAGTTCGATAAATTGACAAAAGTAGGCTTCAGAAGGTGGGCGATAACAAACTCCTCCAAGCTAAAGGAGCATGTTCTAACCCAATGCAAGGAAGCTAAGAACTTTAGAAAAAGGTTATAGGAATTGCTAACTGAAATAAGCAGTTTAGAGAAGAACGTAAATGACCTAATGGAGCAAAAAACCCAGCACAAGAACTTCATGAAACATACACAACTATCAATTTTTGAATCAATCAAAGGAAAAAAGGATATCAGTGATTGAAGATCAGCTTAATGAAATAAAGCATGAAAACAAGACTAGAGAAAAAAAGAATGAAAAGGAATAAACAAAGCCTCAAAGAAATATGGGACTATGTGAAAATACCAAAACAAGGTTTGATTGGTGTATCTGAAAGTGATGGGGAAAATGGAACCAATTTGGAAAACACTCTTCAGGATATTATCCAGGAGAACTTCCCCAACATAGCAAGACAGGCCAACATTCAAATTCAGGATATACAAAGAACACCAAAAATTATTCCTCGAGAAGAACAACCCCAAGACATATAATATTCATATTTACCAAGGTTAAAATGAAGGAAAAAATGTTAAGGGCAGTCAGAGAGAAAGGTCAGGTTGCCCACAAAGGGAAACCCATCAGATTAGCAACAAATCTCTCTGCAGATACCCTACACACCAGAAGAGTGGGGAGCCAATAGTCAACATTCTTAAAGAAAAGAATTTTCAATCTAGAATTTCATATCCAGCCAAACTAGGCTTCATAAACAAAGGATAAACAAAATCCTTTACAGATAAACAAATGCTGAGAGATTTTGTCATCACCAGGCCTGCCTTACAAGAGCTCCTGAAGGAAGCACTAAATATGGAAAAGAAAAATTGGTATGAGCCACTACAAAAACATACCAATTTGTAAGGAACATCAACACTATGAAGAAACTGCATCAATTAATGGGCAAAATAACCAGCTAGCATCATAATAACAGGATCAAATTCATGCATATAAATATTAATCTTAAATGTAAATGGGCTAAATTCCCCAAATGAAAGACACAGATTGGCAAATCAGATAAAGAGTCAAGAACCATCAGTGTGCTGTATTCAGGAGACCCATCTCACATGCAAAGACACACATAGGCTCAAAATAAGGAGATGGAGGAAGATTTACCAAGCAAATGGAAAGAAAAAAAAAAAAAAAAAAAAAGCAGGGGTTGCAATCCTAGTCTCTGATAAAACAGACTTTAAACCAATAAAGATCAAAAAAGACAAATAAGAGCATTACATAGTGGTAAAGGGATCAATGCAACAAGAAAAGATAACTATCCTAAACGTATATACACTCAATACTGGAGCACTCAGACTCATAAATCAAATTCTTAGAGACCATCAAAGAGACTTAGACTCTCACACAATGATAGTGGGAGACTTTAACACCCCACTGTCAATATTAGACAGACCAAAGAGACAGAAAATTAACAAGAATATTCAGGACTTGAACTCAGCCCTCAACTAAGAGGACCTAATAGACATCTGCAGAACTATTCACCCCAAATCAACAGAATATATATTCTTCTCAGCACTGCTTTGTGCTTATTCTAAAATTGATCACATAATTCGAAGTAAATTCCTCAGCAAATGCAAAAGAACAGAAATCATAACCAACAGTCTCTCAGACCACAGTGCAATCAAATTAGAACTCAGGATTAAGAAACTCACTCAAAACCACACAACTACATAGAAACTGACCAACCTGCTCTTGAATGACCACTGGGTAAATAATGAAATTAAGCCATAATAAATAAGTTCTTTGAAACCAATGAAAACAAAGACACGACATACCGGAATATCTGGGACATGGCTGAAGCAGCATTTGGGGGGAAATTTATAAAACTAAATGCCCACAGAAGAAAGCAGGAGAGTCAATATCCTACCATCACAATTAAAGGAACTAGAGAAGCAAGAGCAAACAAATTCAAAACTAGTAGAAGACAAGAAATAACTAAGATCAGAGCAGAACTGAAGGAGATAGACATGAAAGACCTTTCAAAAAAATCAATGAATCCAGGAGCTGATTTTATGAAAACATTAACAAAATAGAGTGCTAGCCAGACTAATAAGGAAGGAAAGGGAAGAATCAAATAGCCACCATAAAAAATGATAAAGGAGGTATCACCACTGATCCCACAGAAATACAAACTATCCTCAGAGAATACTATAAACACATCTATGCAAATAAACTAGAAAATCTAGAAGAAATGGATAAATTCCTGGACACATACACCCTCCGAAGACTAAACCAGGGAGAAATCGAATCACTGAATAGATAAATAACAAGTTCAGAAATTGAGGCAGTAATTAATAGCCTACCAACCAAAAAAAAGTCCAGGGCCAGACAGATTCACAGCCAAATTCTACCAGAGACGCAATGAGGAGCTGGTACCATTCCTTCTGAAACTATTCCAAGCTATAGAAAAAGAGGAACTTTTCCCTAACTGTTTCTATGAGGCAGCATCATTCTGATACCAAAACCTGGCAGAGACACATACACACAAAAATTTCAGGCCAATATCCATGATGAACATTGATTCAAAAATTCTTAATAAAATACTGGCAAACCAAATCCAACAGTACATCAAAAAGCTTATCCACCACGATCAAGTCAGCTTCAACCCAGGGATGCAAGGCTGGTTCAATATATGCAAATCAATAAACATTATCCATCACATAAACAGAACCCTGAGAGGCCCTGGTGTGTGATGTTCTCCTCCCTGTGTCCATGTGTTCTCATTGTTCAACTCCCACTTATGAGTGAGAACATCTGGTGTTTGGTTTTCTGTTCTGGTGTTAATTTGCTGAGAATAATGGTTTCCAGCTTGATCCATGTCCCTGCAAAAAACATGAACTCATCCTTTTTCATGGTTCCATAGTATTCCATGGTGTATTTGTGCCCATTTTGTCTATCCAGTCTATCACTGATGGACATCTGATTTTGTTCCAAGTCTTTGCTATTGTGATTACTGCTGCAATAAACATATGTGTGCATGTGTCTTTATAGTAGAAGGAGTTACAATGCTTTGGGTATAAACCCAGTAATGGGATTGCTGGGTCAAATGGTATTTCTGGTTCTAGATCACTGAGGAATCACCACACTGTCTTCCACAATGGTTGAACTGATTTACACCCCGCCAACAGTGTAAAAGTGTTCCTGTTTCTCCACATTCTCTCCAGCATCTGTTGTTTCCTGCCTTTTTAATGATTGCCATTCCAGCTGGCATGAGATGGTACCTCATTGTGATTTAATTTGCATTCCTCCAATGACCAGTGATTGTGAGCTTTTCTTCATAGGCTTGTTGGCTGCATAAGTGTGTTCTTTTGAGAAGTGTCTGTTCATATCCTTCATCCACTTTTTGATGAGGTTGTTAGGTTTTTTTTCTTGTAAATTTGTAAAAGTTCCTTGTAGATTCTGGATATTAGCCCTTTGTCATATGGATAGATTGCAAAAATTTTCTCCCATTCTGTAGGTTGCCTCTTCACTCTGATGGTAGCTTCTTTTGCTGTGCAGAAGCTCTTTAGTTTAATTAGATCCTATTTGTCAATTTTGGCTTCTGTTGCCATTGCTTTTGGTGTTTCGGTCATGAAGTCTTTGCCCATGCCTATGTCCTGAGTGATATTGCCTAGGTTTTCTTCTAGGGTTTTTATGGTTTTAGGTCTTACATTTAAGTCTTTACTCCATCTTGAGTTAATTTTTGTATAAGGTAAAAGGAAGGGCTAGGGGAGGAATAGCATTAGGAGAAATACCTAATGTAGATGACAGGTTGATGGGTGCAGCAAACCACCATGGCACATGTATACCTATGTAACAAACCTGCACATTCTGCACATGTATCCCAGAACTTAAAGTATAATTTTAAAAAATACATTATGAGGCTA
>CAUYLG010032101.1:0-18270 GCA_963573385.1 Cacajao melanocephalus
CCGTCTCCCCTCCTCCTCCCGCACCCCGTCTCCCCTCCTCCTCCCGCACCCCATCTCGTCATCCTCTTCCCACACCCCGTCTCCCTGTCCCACAAGGGACTCCTCCCGCACCCGGTCTCTCCGTCAGGTAAGGGGATCCTCTCACACCCCCGTCTCCCCATCTCGTAAGGGGCTCCTCTTGTGCCCAATCTTCCCGTCCCATAAGGGGCTCCTCCTCACTCCATCTTTCCCCGCACCCCATCTTCCCATCTTGTAAGGGGTCCTCCAGGCATCTCCCACACCCCATCTCCCTATCCCATAAGGGGGCTCCCCCAGAATCGTCCTGCACCCCCTTCCCCTGCCCATAATGAGGGTCGCTGCTTCTCCCCTGTGCTTCCACCCTCACCCCACTGAGCTCCTCCAGGTCTGAGGGTGGCTGGTGCAGACAGCCTCACCGGGTGCTCCTGGGCGGTGTGCAGACTAGGGTGTGGGCCGTTGCCTGAGGTCACACAGCTGCTGGGGGCAGAGGCCTCCTCGGCCCTCCTGGTGTTGCAGAAGCCTCAAACTCAGCCTGGCCCAGCACAGCCCCAGGGCTGGCTGCATGGCTATGGCGAGGCCCATGCTCAGAGGACCCGAGCTTGGTTACAGCTCTGCTGTCACTGGCTTGGAATTCCTCATAACGTTTGCCCTGGGCCTTGTGTGTCACTTCCCTGGAGCCTCTCCTGGGTGGGGGGCTTGTCCTGGCCTGTGCAGCTCCACGCGCCGCACCCAGCAGCATCCAGCCGGCAGGGCCCCTCCAGCCTCCCCATGCCCGCTCTTCCCCGACATCGTTGCCCTCACCTGGCCCTGTCCAGCTCCACCGCCCCTGCAAGAGCAGCAAACACCCAGGCTCATGTCAGCTGAGTTCCCCGCCCCCAACCTGAGGCCGAGTCTGCACCCAGCTTTGCCCCCGGCATTCCACTCTCCAGGGTGGGCACCTGCGCCCTCCTCACAGCCTCGCCGATCTGGGTCCAGGGTCCTCCTCTGCCTCCGAATGTTCTTCATCCAACACCCCTCTTCTCTGCCAGCCAACGCCTGGGGTGAGGCAGGCTGAGTCTTCCCCAGGACTCCCTCCTAATCCCTGGAAACTGTGAACCCAGATATTGCAGATGCAATGAACAGAAGGACCCCAAGACAGGGAGATGGCCCCGGATGACCCGGGTGGACCCTTGATGTGATCACAAGGGCCTCAGGAGAGGACACAGGAGGGTCAGGGTGGAGACCTGAGGACAGCAGCAGAGTCAGGGAGAGGATGGAGGGGACGGCCGCTGGCCTTGAAGGTGAGGGGCCGGGGGCACCTCCAGAAGCTGTAGAAGACGAGGAACGAATCCCCCCTAGAGCCCCCAGAGGAAGCCCGCCCTGTGACCCTTGACCTTTGCCCAGTGGGGTGCATTTTGGACCCATCCCCCAGGGCTGTAAAGTGCCAGCTCTGTGGTGCTGGAGCGCTGCTTTGCGGGGAGTGTGTTAGGGCAGCATCGGGAACCTCCTGCTGACCCGCTCATGGTCTTAATGCAGACTCCTCAGTCCTCTGCCCTGGGACCCCTCGGGCCCTCCTGTGTCCTGTCTGGGCTATCTGCCTGGTACTCCCCCAGGAGGCAACTGGGCCCCTGTCTGAGGGTAGCAGAGGTCCCCACCCCACCCCCGGGGAGTCATGGTCAGATTTCAAGAGGAGCCTCTGAGGGTGTGGGGTGTGGAACAGCCCCCGGCGGTAAGACAGCCCCCACTCGGCGCCCCTCGCTGTAGCCCCCATCTTCCTGCTGTGGCCCCCACACCTCCGCTGTGGCCCCCAACCCCTGTGACCCCCCCCACACCCGCTGTAGTCCCCACACCCCCACTGTGACTCCCAACCCCCGTGGCCCCCACCCCGTCCACTCACCAGGCACCTGATGAGCGCACTGGAAATGCCCTCCCTGGCGCCTCCTTCCTCCCTCTCAGCAACGCCCAATCCGTGCAACCCAGGCAGGTGCAGGGGGTCAGGGCCCATGAGCCTTCACTGCCAGGAGCCCCTGCTTCATCACACGCGGCCCTAATTGACGGCAGCAAAACAAACATTTGCTTTGGTGATCCACGCTGAGTGAGACGCACGGCATTATTTTAATTAAGCCTTGCGACCGATGAATCTTAATAAAGCAGCTGCTGGAGTATTCAGGTAAATAAACACAAATCACACCAGGAGGCTGCCGGGCGCAGGGCAGCCACGTGAATGGGTGGGGAGCACAGGCAGCTGCCTGGAGGAATGGGGTGCAGCCGGGCTCTAGCACCTGCGGGCTGACCCTGGGAAAGGCCAGCTGAGGAAGGGCTGGCCAGGTCAGGCCGGTCAGGACAGCTATCACAGATCACGGCATAGGCCATGAGGGCTGGCCAGACTGGGCCTTGGACACAGGAGAGGGGCCCGGCCAGGACCCCCTTGGGAAGGAGGATGGGAGAAGGCACAGCCCCCGTGCTGGCCCTGGATGGCATCTCCCCGTTAGGGCGGCTCTCGATCAGCCCCCGGAGAACCACAGGTCTACCGCCAGCAGCAACGCTCAGAGGGAAGCCCAGGCCCAGCCTCTCGGGCCCCAGCAGCTGGCTCTGGCCTGGCACAGTCTGGGGATCAGGGGCTGCCGGCTTTCACCAGTGACACTGCTCCATGCCTGTGCGGAAGAGAAAACCAGCCTGGAAAGGCACAGGCAGCCCTGGAAAGGAGAGGAGGAGGGAACACTCCCGTGGGCCTAATGTGGCTCAGAGTCCTGCCGTGCTAATGTCTCAGTGACGGTGACGGGGCCTGCTTTCCCTCTAAGCATGTTAGGGGTCACGGACGGAGACCCTCAGGGAAGACCGGGTGGGCAGGGGCCTGTCTGTGTGGCACCAGGAAGGTGTGGCACCCTGTTGGGCAGTGGCTGAGGACATCCTAGGCAGTGCTTCTCCAGAGATGGGGTGCAGGTGGGTGGCAGGGGACCCAGGAGGCCACGCAGCAGCCGTCCTGCCTCTTGCTCTCTTGATTCAGGCACTCCCCACAACCCCATGCCCAGGGCTGAGCTCCCAGGTCCCACCCCGCTCCTATCCTTGCCAACAAAAGCTGCTTGTGCCTGGGGAGTGTGTGCCTAGCCCAGGAGATGACCTGTGATTGGTCTAAGCCCATCAGGACAGCCTATTCCCCTTTGCCATGGATGGTCCAGAATAGCTATGGGACCTTGCTTGGATGTAGCCTGGGAAGTGCGCCGAGGGGCTTCTGAGTAAGGCTTTCCTCCTTGATGAAAGAAGGGCCCACGTAAGGAGAAGCCACACCTACCCTTTCTCACTTCCTGCTTCAGAGGCTGTTGTGTGAGGATGTGATGCCTGGAGCAGTGGCAGCCATCTCGTGAATGTGAGGTCAGGAGCCAGAGAACAAATAGCCAACATTTGAGGATGACTGAGGGAAAGGAGAGGAGCCAGCGCCCAGGGTGACCTCATTACCTCCTTCTCAACACCGGTGCCACCCACCTCCAGCCTCCTTTCATGAATGTATTAGTTTCTCGTGGCTGCGGAGAAAAAATTATCACAAATTTAGTGGCTTAAAACAGCAGAACTGTACCCCCACACGAATCTGGAGGCAGAAGTCGGAAATGGCTTTCACAGGGATGAAATATGATGCAGCAGGCCACGCTCTCTCCAGAGGCCCCGAGCAGTCTGTCCTGGCCTCTCACCGCCCCCGTGGCGGCCAGTGCTCCTTGGCTGTGTCCCCATCACTGCACGCTCCATCTCCGGGGGCACGTCCCCTTCCCTCTTCCATCCTCTGTCAAATTCCTTGCCGCCTCACGGTCACACTAAACGCCCACTAGGATATCGCAGGCTGCTCTCTGCATCGCCAGGGCCTTGAGAGGCAAAGGCCCCTTTCCACACGAGATCCATCCACAGGGGCCCGGGGCTAGAACCTGGGGTCCTTGGGAATCCCTTTCCGTTCACTCACGCAAGGTAGTTAAATGCCCTCTGCATTGACCACCGTTGGTTCAGCTTTCTGTTCCTTGAGCTGTGAGGTGCGGGTGAGAGAGCTTCTCATCTGCAGAGAGGAGAGAGCAGGGCCGCCCCCCGGGAGTGCAGGGAGCAAGCAAGAAGCCAGAGGGGCTCAGCAAACCCTGCACCTGTGAAGGAGAGAGCGGCCCTCCCCGGCCCCTCTCGGGCGGTTCAGGACGGGTGGTGATGGTGAGGGTGAACCACCTGGAGCGCGAGCGAGGGCAGCCCCTTGAGTGCCTGGCCTGGGGGCATCTCCCTCCCAGGGGCAGCCTTGAAGCCCCCACTCCCACCCTCAGTCTGCAGGAAGAAGCCCCTTTGAATGCAGCTCACAGCCCACTTCGGAGGGCGCCAGGACAGGGCTTTCCCCTGCAGGGTCCATCTGGGGCCAAGTCCTGGGGTCCTCTTGTGCATGCCCATCCCTCCGCTGTGGCTCGGTCCCCAGCATCAGCAGCTGTACCCAGATGCGGCGCCATCCGTTACCCCCTGCCCATTAATCGAGCGGATCATGATGTGCAAAATTGGGCGGAAGTTATATTAAGTAGTTTGGCGGGTAAATCTGACACGGTTGATATTTCTCCTCAAAAATAATTAAGAGCCTCCTTCACTGACGAGCTCACGTCTTGCAGTCATAATGTGCTTAATGTTTTTATCACAAGCTATTCAGTGCTCGTCTTTGCTGAAACTCTCTGCGACATGTGGACTTGACATGAGAGACTCCGACGAGCATAGCTGGGCGTCCATGAAGGACCCATGCCGAGTTCGGCACAGGACATCGCTTGGGCCCGCCGGCCCACTCCTGACAATATCCCAGAAGGATGGTTGTGAAACGCGCGGCCACCCTCTCTGCACCCCGCGCTGTGGGAAGAGCATGAAGAGGGCAGGTGCTGTTTGTAACCACAGCGGCTGAGGGATGCTGGCCCAGCTGGGGGCCGGTGGGAGCAGGGCAGAGAGGCTCTCAACTCCTGGAACCCTCAGTCCCAAGGGTCCCTTCCCTCCCGGGTCCATTTCCCACTAAAGAAGAGCCATCCCTCTAGCAGCTGGACCAGCTGCCAGTAGATGGTGCACATCGGAGGTGCGTGTTCCCTGTGGCTGCCGGAGCTCAGAGGCTTGAAGCCACAGGCACTTACAACCCTCCCCACCCCCCGCCACCGCAGTTCTGGAGGCTGGAGTCCAAAGTCCAGGTGTGCGCAGCGCCGCTCCCTCTGCAGACTCCAGGGTAGGACCCTTCCCGCCTTCCCAGCGTCGGTGGCCCTGGACTCCATGGTGTGTGGCCACGTCCCTCCATCCTTGCCTCTCTCTTCACGTGGCCTCCTCCTGTGTCTGTGTCTCTCATGGGGACGCCTGTTCTTGGATTTAGGGCCGGGATAACCTCATCCCAAGATCCTCACCTTATTTGATCTGCAAACGCTCGTTTTTGAAATAAGATCTCATTGCCAGGTCCTGAGGCTTCCGGTCCATGGACACAAATGTCTGGGGGCTGCCATGCCACCCGCTACAGGAAAGGCACCACAAGTATCTGATGAACGGCAAATGAACAGATAAAGTGACCAGCGGCCACTGCCAGCCGGGATGTCGATGGCTCTGTGACTGAAGAACAGAAGGAAAGAGTCTGGTCCCGTCACCCATGGGAGATGGGGAAACTGAGGCTCCTTCAAGGGCAGTGGCTTGCCTGAGGTCACCCTGCAGATTTAGGTGGGGGGTAGGATCAGAGCAGGTGTCTTTCCTGCTCCTCTGAGGGAAGGGCTCAGTCTGCAGGCCCTGCTTAGTCACTGCACTGCCGAGGGTCTGGGGAAGGAAGTGAGGGGGACTGGGGGGGCGGTGCGGGGAGCGAGAGATGGAGGAAAGTTCCTTTTGTGATTGACAGTGATCAGTGACCTGCAGGTCCCAGAGAAAAGCCTCTCTCCCCCATCCCCCCATCCAGCCCTTCCCTGAGACCCCTGTTGGGGCTGGGCATGGCTGGGCGGGGCTCCATCCATCTCCACAGAGAAATCTACTGGTCCCCTGGAGAAGATTGCACCAGGCAGTGTGGACTTCTGGGGAACACGGGAAAAGCCATCCTGTGTCCCCAGTGCAATAACCCCTGATTGCCTGGGGCCACTGTTCGGAGCAGATTCACGGCTCCCTTTCAGGGGACCTGACCCAGCCCCACCTCCACGCAGCACCTTCCTGGCTGCACGGGGCACCTGCCCCTCTGCCGAGCCCTCAGACCGCAGCCAGAGACCCCAGACAGGCCGCGTCACGATCCCTGACCACCAGAAACTGGAACTAATCAGTGCATGTTGTTTTCAGCTGCTAAGTTTGGGGCAATGTGTTATACAGCCGTCTACAGCTCGTTCAGGGCTGAGCGCTGCCTCTCCCTCAGGCAGGCCCCACTCTGGGCGCAGCAGGTTACTGGGGAAGCTAGAGGGCAGGGGGCCTCACCCTCCAGATGCCAGCCCTGGGCCAGGCCACAGGCAGCAGGAGGGTCCCATCTCCTTTCCTCCAGAGCAGGGGGCAGGTGGGGCCGGGGCGGGGCTGCTGTGCCCGGCACACACCTCCACAGACCCCGGGCCACTGCCCCTCCCTGCAGCCCCCACAGCCATCACCAGAGGCCATAACTGGGAGGCTTTGTGGGGTCCCTGCTCTGGCTGACCATCACCCACCCTGGGATCACAGGAGCCCCCACACCTGCTGCTGGTCTGCCCAAGCCTTAGGCCTCGCAGCCCACCACAGTTCCTGCATGCAGGACCCCCTTGTCACATGTCAGCGGGTCCTGGAGAAACTGCCACTTGGAATAGTCTTGCATCAGAGCTAGGTGCTGGCACATTTCCCCACGATGAGATCATCCAGCAAATCAGATCCAGGCTTCAAGCAAGGAAAAGCAGGAGCCCCTCCCCCGCCTCATCCTTCCTTGCAGCCAGGCAGGTGTCCAGGAGGCGGGAGGGGGTCTGCAGGGCCAGAGCCCCATCTTCATGGGCCGTCACCATGGAAACCAAAGCACCCTCTTTGTCCACAGCGGATTTGCTGGTGGAGGGGTGGGGGTGGGGGCAGGCAGGCGGTAGATGGGCCTGGAGAGCCCAGGAGACCCTGGGACCGCCTGGCAGGACAGGAGCACGGGTGGGCCCCCACCCCTTGCCTGGGTCACTCAGAGTAGCTGCATGCCGGCTGGCCTTGCACCAGGGCCCCTTCCGCAGAATGGAGCCATCTGCTCCTTGGGAAAGAGACCCTGGGGCCACAGAGGCCGCTGCAGAAGACACGACCACTCCCCTTGGGGAGGCCCTGGCTGGAAGGCAGCTGAAGGCTGATTAGCGGCGTCTGTGCTTGTCATGTGGGCGCACCCAGAGCTGGCAGACCCCCTCTCAGCAGCCCAGGTGCTTTGCTGGCCAAGGTGCTGGCAGCGGCATGGGATCTGCTCTGGGGCTGAGCTGCCCTGAGGAGGCTGGAGGGGCAGAGGCAGTGTCTGGGAGCCTCCAGAGTTCGAAGCCATCCATGGGGCTGGCTCCATCCAGATCACGCACTCTCAGCCCTTCATCGCAGGCAAGGACACCCAGTGGGACGGAGGGGCTGCCCAAGTCACGGAGCAGGCGGGACAGGGTGAGGGAGAGCCCAGGTCCCTGTCACCCGGCCAGCGACCTCCAGCGAGGCCTGCAGCCCATGGTCCAGGCGGCCTTCAGCCTTGAGCCAGCTGTCAGCTGTGGTGACAGCAGCCCCAGCTGACCCCTGAACTGCGGCCTCTGAGACCCTAGGCCAGACTCTGGACCCCAGAGCTGGGAGAGGGTGAGGGCATGGGTGCCACTTGCCGCTGCCAAGTGTAGGGCGATGTCTTGGGCAGCCACAGCAGCTGCAGCAGTTCAAGGCAAAGGCCACCTCAACCCTGGGGCGGCAGGGCTCACTGGAGGTCCATGGCCGGGTGATGAGGAGCTGGGCTCTCACCCGCCCCGCCCTGCCTGCTCGGTGCCTTGGGCAGCCCCTTGCTGTCTAGGATGGAGGGGTTGGACCGTGATCAGGCCCTTCCAGCCCCCGTGGATGGCTCCATACCCGGGAGCCGCACCCAGCCCCTGCTCCCAGCCGCTGCCGCTGCAGCTCCAATGGGGAAGGATTAATGTCTAAGGATCAGGTTCCAGAGGCCACAGGCCAGAGTCATCGGCCCCTCGCCATACGAGGCTCCCGACAGGGCTACCCATGACCTGGAAATTGGCTTCCCCAGGGAGGGGCTCCAAGCATGGCCACACAGAGCCACAGTGTCCCGTGACCCAACCCCACCCCGCCACTTCTGCCACTTTTGTTCACTAGGATGGAATCCCCAGGTCCTGCCCACGCTAGAATTGCACCAGGAGGGGCCATGGGGACCCTCCCAGGGACCGCCTGTTGCCTCTCCTGGAGCGCAGCACTCCCTCCCAGGGGGTCAGGCCGCTCCTGCGCTGCTGTAAGGGAATCCTCGAGACTGGCTTGGGCCGGGAGCTGTCCACGGGATCCTTGGCCCCGAGAGACAGACTTCGTGCCAGAGCACAGCACCTGCTTGGTGACCCCTGTGGACGGGACTGGCACAGGCAGGGGGAGGTGGGATCTCCAGGCAGCTGCCCCAGGGCTCAGGAGGGAGACTGACCACAGGCCAGGGGTGTCCCAGGGATGTCAGGGAGCCTGGCCAGCCCTCCTGCCACTCAGTACTGGGCTCCAAGGGTCCAGGGCCTGGGACTGGGGTCTGAGACGACTGCAGCAGGGCGCAGGTGTCCCTGGGTGCACCCCCCGGGCCGGGTCATGCTAGCCTTCCCCAAAGAGCAGGAGCTCAGAGGCAGGCCCGGAGCTCTCCTGCCTCCCACCCTGGGGCCTGTCCTGACCCAGGTGACTGACAGGACTTGAGGCCTGGCCTGCAGGCCGAGGAACCCCCGGCTGTGTGGACCCAGAATGTTCCTCAAACCTACACCCCCCGGACCAGGCTTCCAGCCGCTCCTGGCAGGAGCAGCCCCGGGATGGACCGTTGTCTGGCCACTCAGAGCAGCAACCTGATGGGGGGCGCCCAGGCTGCAGGTGGTGCTGGCCACACGGGGCACTGGCTGCACGGGGGTACTGGCCGCACGGGGGCACTGGCCACACAGGGCACTGGCCCCGCCCTCCACTGTGGTCCTGAACTTCCATTTCCTCACAGAGATTCTTCAGCTGTGGGACTGCCAGATACATGTCAGCAAGGACAGTGTGGACTCCTCCTATGCACACACACGCACATGCACACACACACGAGAACACACACATGTAAACACGTGAGTGAGCACACACACCACACATGCACATTCTGCAGGGGGGAAGGAGGAGGAGGTGGGAGCCAGCTTCACATCCGCTGACACACAGGCCGACCAGCGGACAGTGGCGAGCCTGAAGGTGCCTCGGCTTCTGTGTCCTTCCTGACGTGGGGTGAGTCCCAGCAAGAATGATGTCTCCAGGAGGCTGGCCGTGGGCTAGTGCGGAGGTGCCTGGGGGCAGCCGTGGTCCCCAGCAAGGGAAGCACAGGGCAGCCACCAGCAACACCCATGGACCCTCAAAAGACAAGGGCTGTGGCCAGGGCAGTGCTGGAGGAGGTCCAGGTCCCTGAAGGGGAAAAGGGAGGGTCCAAAACCTTCTAGACAAGAGAAGCCACCGCCTCACTTAGCCCCTGGTCTCCCCTAGGGACTTCTCTCAGGCCTCCCAGGCCAGCCCGCCGCCTTGGCTCCAAACCACCTCTCAGCAGAGGGGCCTTCCCACTTTGACCCCATGGGCCTCCCTGCCCTCCTGTACCCCACCCAGGGCTGCTACAGCAGGTCATTCAGGATGGGAGTGTCGCCCCGACTGACGTCCAGAGAAACCGCAGTCCTCTAAAATCGTGGGGCCCAGAAAGGAAGGAGGGACTCACGCAGTGAGTCGGGGCAGGAGAAAGGGGGTCTGGGACAGCGGGGTGGGTGCTCCAGAGGCTGGTGTCTGACGAGAGTGCCACCACGGAGGGGCTGGGCACAGGGTCTCAGCAGCAGGCCTAGCGCCACGCACTCCTGGAAAGCAATGGCCCCCAGGAAGGGAGGGCATCCTCGCCAGGTGCGGCTGTTGCTCTGCCCCCATTTGCCTTTGGGTGGAAGGCTGCCTGCCCGAGGGTGGAGCCCAAGCCCTCTGGGAGGCAGGAGGCCGTGACCACCTGGCCGTGCGCAGCCTCTCCCGGTCATGCCTGCCTGCATCTCTATCACATCTCAGGTAATAAATGAGGCGTCCTGAGTGCGCCATCAATTTCGAGGCGATTGGCTGTTTCTGGGGCCCAGGCTATCTGTGCGGCCTTTAGGGTGGATAAACACACCGCAGCCTTTGTTCCGGGCTTTTGAGGGGACATTTGTCATGGGGATTTATCCTCACTTAGGCTGGGCTCATGTGCCTGGGCTCCGTGTTTATCTCTGAGGGGGCCCACTCACTTGGAGGCTTCCTGTTCGGAACAGCTTCCCGGTGTGGGGCGCAGGAGCCTCCGGAGCAAGCTCGAGGGTCCCAGATATGTCACAATGGGCTGCTACGCCCATCCCCTGCTGACTGCACAGCCTGAGGCAGAGCTGGACCTGGCAAGAGTTGGCTGAAAGACAAACAAAGGTGAGGTGGCTGACCGAGGTCCCCATGGGGATCCGCTCCAGCCAGCAGGACTGGGGAGCCATGACTCACATGGAAGCAGGTGGAAGTAGGCACCAGGGGGCCTGAGGACCGGCCCAAGCACTCCTTGCTCCCTCGGGAAGAGCGCCCAACCAGCCATCCCCCGGCAAGTTCTTGTCCTGCTGTCAGAGGGTCCCTCGGGAGGTGGGGCTCTGGGGAGCACCAGGGGATCAAGGACATGAAGGCTGTGGGAATGATGGGCACACGGAGTGGGCGGCGAGAGCAGGGCCCCTTCACCGCGGCCACGGCCAGCACGACCCTAATGGGGTCTTTTCTAATAAAACCATTTAAACCCCTAGAATTAACCTCCCATGCAATTTTAGGGAGGGGGCTAACGGGGGCTGTCTGCAGGGCGGCAGGCCTGGGCAGGCCAGCTTTGTTTCACGCTGACCAGCAGCACCTGGGGCAGCTCAGAGCCGCCCTAGAGAAGTCCCCAGCTGCTTCCCCTACAACACTGGTGCAGAGCAGCCCTAGAGATGCCCCCAGCTGCTTCCCCCTGACACCGGTATCCACCTGGCCCCTTTCTCTCCCAGCCCTGCCCTGAAGGAGTGATGCCCACAGGAGGGGCGACCGTGAGAGGAGGAAGTGGGATTCTGGAGGGCCCCCAGTCACAGATCTGTGTGAACATCTTCTTTCATGAGGGGGGCCTGGGCCCCTGAGCCAGCAGTGCCCAGAGATGGGGTCAGTGAGTACCTGTGAAACGAGTGAGTGAGCAGGAGAGGGGACAAGGAGACAAGGGAACAAATGAAGAAAAGGAAGACATTTTGCAATGTTTCATTTTTTTAAACATTTTTTCCTTTTTTTTTTTTTTTGCATTTTGAGGAGTATCTTGAAGGTCATTGCTCCTCAGGGGCTCCCTTGCCATCTTCTTCCTTCCTGGGTTCTCTGTTCTTGTCCATTGTTATCTGCTTTCCCCAGATAGGGCAGGGGGTGACGTGTCATCTCTAAATCCTTGAATACCTCCCAGGAGCTCTTCCGGGCCTGTGAAGGCTATCCTAGCTGGGTATAGGACCTGCCTGCCCTCAGCAGTGCAGAGGCTGTTCCACTGCATTCCTTCATGGCTGCCTGGATGGATTTTCTGTTTAACTAAAATCACAATACTGAAATACAGACGCTTTGGTTATGATGTTTCATCATCATCCCTTTTCAACATTACCATATTCGTCCTGTCAGTGTCATGACGCTTGCATCTGCGTTTGTGAGTGAGATTTTCCTTCGTCACAATTTCCCACTTGGATTTTTGTAGTAAGATTATGCTCACCTGATAAAATAAGTTGGAAGAGCTCCCTCTTTTCTCTGAAAGAGTTTGCATAAAAGTGGCATTTTTTTCTTTAAATATTAAATCAGAGTTCTGAATGAAGGCTCTTTGGGCCTAGAGTTTCTCCATGGAAGAAACACTACAAATTCAACTCCTGTAATAGTTGTAGGTAAGAATTTTTCAGGTTTTCTATTTCTTCTTGTGGTAATTTTGATAAACACCTCTTTCTAGAAATCGTTCACTTCATCACATGTTTCAAACGTATTGACGTGAATTGATTTATAATTTTTTCTCTTCTTAAATTTTAGGTATCTGTAAGATCTGTAGAGATGTTCTCTTTTTCATTCCTAATACTCGCCATTCGTGCCTTCTCACATTTTTCTTGATCTGACTTACCAGGGCTTTACAGGTTTTTTACATTTTATTTTTAATTAACAATTAATAATTGTATATACTTACGGGGTACAATGTGATGTTTTATTCTATGCATACACTGTAGAAGGATTCAATCAAGCTAATTGACGTACCTATCACCTCATCAACACGTTATGTTTTTGTGGTGAAAACATTTAAAATCTATTCTTTTAGGATTTTTAAAATCTAAAATGCATTATTATTAACTGTGGTCCCCATGCAGCACAACAGATCACTCAGGCTGATGTCCTTTCCAAGGCTGAACTTTCGGCATTACTGATTCCTCTGTTTTCTATATCGTTCTCCATTTTTTTAAATTTCTGCCCTTATTTTTTATTTCCTTCTATCTCTGTTCCCTTTTTTCCAGTTTATTAAGCTGGATGTTGGGCTCATTAATTTTCAGACATTCTTCTTTTCTAATATAACCATTTAAACCCCCTACATTTATCCTCCTATGCAATTTCAGGTGGATCCTCCGAGTTTTACTATGAAGTACTTTTTCATCATTCAGTTCAACACGTCAGTTTCCATGATGGTTTCGTCTTTGACTGATGGGTGGTTTCGTAATTCCCAGAAGGCTGGGTATTTTCCAGTCCATTCTTGTCATCCGTCCCTCACACAGTTGTGTTCTGGTTGGAGAAGATGCACTGCGTGAGTCCTGTACCTTGCCCTTCCTTCAGGGCACGGTGACGCCCCAGTCCCTGGCATCAGTCTCCAGTGGTTCACCTCGCCTTGGGGACAAAGTCAGTGCAGTGATGTTCTCAGAGGGGACGCCTGTCCAGCCGGGGGCTTAGATGAGGTGGGCAGGTATGGGTTGGAGGTGGAGGGAAAGTTCGAGAAAGTCACAAGCAGATGGAGCCACAGAGCAGACGCTTGGGACAGTGGACGGCTCCTAGCATCCCTGGCCCCTGGCCCCAGCCGGGGGTCTGTGAGGGGTCCAGGTAGCACTCCCACGCCACGGGCCCTGCTGTGTGCCCTGGTCAATGTTTGCCTTTGCAGCTGAATGTCTGTTTCCTGATTTTCTGCCCACGGCAACCCTGGGGCTCTCAGGAGTTGGAGTCCCACACGGGGCAGCCAGAGGAAGAGTAGAGGGAAGTTCCAAAGCCGGCCCTGGCTCCTCCTCCTCAGTGGACTGTCCCCCGTGGGTGACCCTCACTTCACAAGGATCCCCTGAGCCGGGGTTTCTCCAGCGTGACACTGTTACCGTCTGGGCGGGGTGACTCTCTGTGAGGAGCCCCCCGCATGGCAGGATGTCCAGCAGCCCCCTGACCTCCACCCACCCATGCCAGGAGACCCTCCACCCTGGTCATGACAATAAAGTCTCCAGGCTTTACTTAATGTCCCTTAAGGGGACAAATTACCCCCTGTTGAGAACCATGGACCTAATTCCAAGAAAGGCTGAGGCTGCCAAAGATGCCGCGGGGCCGGGAAAGGCGGAGAGGAGGATTCTCAGGCCCAGTCTGGGAGCAGCCGCAAGTGAGAGGCTCAGTGAAGGTTCTCGGGGGCCCTGGGTCTGGGTCTAGCATTGAGACTTCAGTGCCAGGAGGGGTGGGCTTTTGATAACCAAATGCTCCAGAAGTCACAGACCCCAGCTCCTCCCTGACCGCACCCTCCACCTGGGCCATGGTGGGCACCACCTGCTCGGAAGACAGCCTAGGGTCTCCCGTGGGAACTGTAGCCTCTTGGGACCATGGGGTCCCGGGCGTCCGGGCGGTGTCGGCAGGATGGGCCAAGCTCTCCCCACCGGGAAGCATGGCGGCCGAGGAGCCGGAGGAGCTGCTGCCTCGGCAAGGTTGGCCCAGTGAGCGTCGAAGCTACCTGGGGCCTGACGAGTCCAGGGTGCGGACACCTGCTGGGCTGGAGGAGTGGCCTTTGGCCCTGCTGTCAGGGCGAGCGCCGGGGGCCCAGGATGCAGCTGGCAGCAGCGTCTCAGGCAGCACCGAGGACGAGGTCCACTCTCTCCACCTGGGGCTTCATGCCCTGCATCCCGGCGCTGACTCCATCCCAGGACCCTGCTGTGAGGACTGTGCGAAGTCACCTGTTCATTCTGCAGGAATTTGTGGCCCTACACCGTCCAGGATCTTCTCTGGTCTCTGGGAACACAGCAGATGTCAACAGCAGGCAGGAGCCTTCACCCTCCTGAGAGAATGGGTGGCTCCGTGCCCTCTACGCCGGGCACAGCTCTGCAGCACCCACTGGCTAAGGCCACACCTTGGTTGATTCCCACCCGCTGCGGGAGGTAGGAATTCCCACTCCATTATCGTTGGGAAAATAGACGATCCCTGAACATCCCTGGTGTGGCAGTGCAGATGTCACCTCCTCCAGGAAGCCTTCCTGGACTCCTAGCTGGGGCCGCAGCCTCTCCCTGCCTGTCAGCTCTGAGGTCTCACGGTGACTGTCTCCAGGCAGCCTTTTGAGGGAGTCGGCTCTTCTCTAAGGGACTCCTAAATATCCCATCCTTTGTCCTCTGCACTATCTCCCCAGGTAGGGACTGCCACTGACAGATGGGGAAACTGAGGCACAGAGCAATTATCTTATTACCAAGGTTGCTGAACTAGGAAGGGGCGCAGCCAGGATGGACTCCCCTGGTGTCAGGACACCTGGCCCCAAGCTGCCCAGGCAGGGGCCCAGACCCAGGTGTGCTGGAGGCCAAGCCCCTCTCCCCAGCCAGACAGAGCTCAGACCACCCTGGTGGAGACTCACCCTCTGCTCCCTCCGGAGGCTCCAAGAGACGCCCCTTCCCATCTCTCCAGCTTCCGGTGGCCCTGGCATCCTTGGTTTGCAGCCACATCCCTCCAATCTATGCCTCCGTCTTCACAGCACCTCCTCCTCTGTCTCCAAGCTCCCTCGGCTTTCCTCGTGTAAGGACATGCACAGACCATGGGATTTAGGGTCCACCCAGGTGATCCAGGGCGATCTCACCTCAGGATCCTTCACTCAAAGACCCCAGCCCCAAGTAAGGCCACACCGGGGCTCCAGGCATCAGGCTACAGCCACACCCTCGGGGGGCACTATCCAGCCCACCGCAGCATACTGGTTGTGGCTGGCTGGGCTCCTCGGTCTCTCCAGGCCCAGCCTGAGCTGCACGGGGCTGCCTGCTGGCTTCCTGGGGTCCCACCATGGCTGGAGCCTTCCCTGTATGTCCTTAGGGGGCCAGGCCTGCAGAAGACGCATCCAGGGGAGAATCGGGCCAGGCTTATGTTCCGTGCCCTGGAATATCCAGGACCCCATCCAGCACCAAGGGGTAGCTGTCCACCTTCTGTTTACCCTGGAGCTGCTGGGCCTGGGCCTGTGCCCACAGCCCACCCCTTGGCCCTGCTGGGACGCTGGGTCGGAAATGCTTTCCATGTGAGCCTCCCGCCAGGAGGAGCGTCGAAGCTTCAGCCGGCCCAGCCCAGGCAGCCGCTGCCAGAACTTCTACCCAGCAGTGGGCTGGTGATTCCTCCCAAAGAGCTGGGAAAAGAGAAGGATAGATACATGGGAAAGATAGGGAAGGGAGGCCTCGCTTGGCATCCGAGGGTGGGTGGGACTGTCCTTACACTGAGCCCGGACGCCTGCTGGGGACGGAGGAGCTGTCCAGCCTTCCCTCGTCTGAGCAGCTCTCCCAGGGTACTGCGGATGGCAGGGGAGCAGGGCCCGCCCCACTGTGAAGGGAGCTGCAGCCTCCCCCTTCCTGCCTGCCTTCCTGTGAGGATGCCCCGAAGCTGACTCAGAACCCCTGAGGCTTTACCAGGCCCGGCTCCCCAAATGCCCCCCATGACCCAAATGGAGGGGCCTAAAAAAAACAGGGGGCATGGGACCTGGAGAAGCGTGGGCCTCTGGCAGATGGCAGGAGTGAGGAGCTTCTCTCTTTGGCCAGTGAGGAGGGTGCTCTGGCATCCTGGCAGGGGCACCAGGCAGTGAGGGCAGCACGTGAATGCCAGACCCATCTATCCTCCCGGGAGTGGGGTGCAGCTGGGACAATTATCAATGCTTTCTCCACGTCATGACAAAATGCACTTCTAGCAAAAGCTCTAAATAATTTCTGAGCAATTTCTTTTGTAAAAAAAGTAAGTAGAAATTCGAGGAGACAGAAGAGAAGAAAAAAGCCTTTTCTGGGCTGCCATTCCCCGGAGGGATGGGCTCAGAGGCTGCGTGCGCCAGGCTGCCTGTCCCCCCAGCCTCTGCCCCAGTGCAGGAGAGACCAACCCTGGCCAACCCATCTCTGTCAGACAAAGTGACCACGGGACAGCCACACTGGCCCTGGGGCTGGGAAAGGGGATGGCCGCTCACCACCCTTGGTCCACAGCCTGGGGAGGTGGGGCGCGGACCCCTCCATCACCGCGCGCAGCTGCCTGCCCCCTTGACCTGCCCAGGAGCTTGGTTTGTGGGACTGAGTCAGGGATGGGAGACCAGGGGGTGCAGACCTGATGTGGGGGCTCTTCCAGGGACCCAGCTTGGCTGGGAGAGGCCGGTCCCGATCAGGAGGGTGAGTTGGAGGCTGAGCAAGGGGACGGTGAACAGCAGGACGGGGAGGCTGCACAAGGGGACAGCAGGACAGGGGAGGTTGCATAAGGGGACAGCAGGACAGGGGAGGCTGAGCAAGGGGACGGTGGACAGCAGGACAGGGGAGGCTGCACAAGGGGACAGTGGACAGCAGGACAGGGGAGTGAGCCCCAAGTAGAAATGCAGCTTGCGGGTGCTGCACTGGTCAGCAGCTGCCATCGGAGACCACCTGTGGGAGCCTTCATCCTCGGGCGGGCCTCAGGGTGGGGGCAACTTGGGGCCTGCTGTGCAGGGGAGCCAGTGCTGGAGGATGCACCTCCATCCTGAGCAGCTAGCCACCTCAGCCCACCTGCCGTGACCAGGGGCTCCCTGGGGCTGCACAGGGCAGGGTCCACCTAGACAGGATGCAAACGCTCCTGCCCTGCCTGCCCCCAGCCCCCAGCCCCCAGTGCACAGCAGAGCGGAGCGTGCAACCTGAGCAGACACAGCCTGTTGCCTCCCACTCTGTCCCCTTTTCCTGCTGCCGGCCGCTGTCCCAGACCTGCATCTGCACAGCTTCTCCACCCACCCCTCCTGCCTCATGCGGTTGCTGTGATCCAGAGTCACTTGAAACCTGCATAATATTTCAGCTCAGCCCCGCCACCATTATGGATTCATTTGACATTCAGTGTGTGGCAATAACAATGAATTTCCTGGATGCTGAATGTCACATCCTTCCTCAAGAGCCAGCCTGCGTCATTGCGATGCAGAGCGACGTCCCAGCAGCTCCCGGGCAGGCTCCTGGAAGGGCCGAGGGCCAGTGGCCGGCAGTGGCCTTGATGGAGACACGGCCCAGGGCCCCAGGCCATTCTGCTAAACGTGGTGGAGCTTCCTCCAGACAAGGCCAGTGAGGACGCCCAGGCAGGGCCACAGGCCCCCTCAGAGCCCACACCCAGCTGCCAAGGTCTCTAGCACCGCCAGGGCCCCAGGGCCAACCTGGGGCCCCTCTACCTCCAGGGACCTCCAGGACAGTTCCAGCAGGCCCTGCTTCCGCCACGGGACCCCTGTCTCCCTCTCAGCCCCTAGAGCCCACCCTCCCGCTGATCATTGAGAAACCGAATTGGGACTCCAGTCACCCCTGCTTGAAGGACTCTGGTTTTCCTCTGAGAGAAGGACGTCAAGGCTCTCCCAGCACAACTGATCCTCAACCCCCACCCTGCCTCCAGCCCCGCCTCCAACCCTGCCTCCCCGCCCCGTCTCCAGCCCCGCCTCCAGCCGCGCCTCCAGCCCTGCCTCCCCTCCCTGCCTCCCCTCCCTGCCTCCCCACCCCGCCTCCAGCCCCGCCTCCCCACGCCGCCTCCAGCCCCGCCTCCAGCCCCGCCTCCCCACCCCGCCTCCAGCCCCGCCTCCCCACCCCTGCCTCCCCACCCCACCTCCAGCCCCGCCTCCAGCCCTGCCTCCCCACCCCGCCTCCAGCCCTGCCTCCAGCCCACCTCCAGCCCCGCCTCCAGCCC